>MJUU01021515.1:74838-93704 GCA_002080025.1 Modiolus philippinarum
TTGCACCATCAGATTTTGTATAACTTGTATCCTTTCCAAGCTATGAGGGCCCAAACGGGACCAAAATTGCAAGCATGCGGATTACTAAAATTTTTATTTTTCATATGATTTCAATGGGATTTTTTTTCTGTAGATTCCTCTAATTGTATGCTTTCAGTGATATATCAACAGATTTTGCACAGCTCTTAATGTTTCTGAGCTATAAAGGGTCAAAGGGGCCAAAATTGCAATTATCAGAAAAATGTGAAATCTTTATTTTTCATCATATTTTGATGGGATAGTTTTCTTTGGATTCCTCTCATTGTAAGCTTTCAGCAATATGGCAACGTATTTGGCGTAGCTATTATCATTTCTGAGCTATAAGGGTTAAAAGGGCCAAAATTGCAATTATTAGAAATATGTGAAATCTTTATTTTTCATCATATTTTGATGGGATTTTTTTCTTTGGATTCCTCTCATTGTAAGGATTTAGCAATATTGCAGCGTATTTGGCGTAGCTATTATTATTTCTGAGCTATAAGGGTTAAAAGGGCCAAAATTGCAATTATTAGAAATATGTGAAATCTTTATTTTTCACCAGATTTTGATGGGATTTTTTTCTTTTGATTATTCCCATTGTAAGCTTTCAGTAGTATGGCAAAATAGATTTTGCGTTGTTCTTACGGTTTCCAAGCCATAAGGGGTTAAAGGGGCCAAATAGCAATATTTCAAAATTTGTGAAATCTTTATTTTTCATTGGATTTCAATCGGAGTTTTTTCCTTGGATTTCTCTTGATGTAAGCTTTTATTTGGTAGTCAATAGAGTTGGTTTAGCTCTTACAATATCGTATAAATAAGGGATTAAAAGGGCTAATTTTTATTTTCACTAGTTTGTGTCCAGATAATTAGTGTTTCAATGTCCTTATTGTGTCCAGCAAATTACTTTGTCCACATTCATTTCAGTTTACATTTGTTCAAATTTCAGTGGTCGACATGCTGCGGTCGTATCATGCTGCGCTCAGCGTATTCCTTTATTTAGAAAAATACACATGGTTGAACTTTGCCATTTTTATGAAAAATATGTCCTATAGGGTACATTATTTGTCGTCCGGATAACTACTCCTACAGTTTTTAAGATAGGAAGTTTTTGTTTTGCAGGCTGATTGTGCATGCTATTTGGATTTTGATTTTTGAAAAAAAATTTTTTGAAAAATACACATGGTTGAACTTTGTCCTTTTTATGCAAAATATTGTTTATAGGGTACATCATTTATCCGGATACGTCCTCCTACAGTTTTTAAGATAGGAAGTTTTCATTGTGCAGGCTGATTGTGCATATATTGAAAATGTGCATGCTACTTTTTTGATTTTGATTTTTGATAATTTTTTATAAAAATACATATGGTTGAACTTTGTTATTTTTATGCAAAATATTGCTAATAGGGTACATAGTTTATCCAGATAACTTCTCTTATAATTTTCTAGAGATGATGTTTTTATTTTTGCAGGATGATTGTCCATTTATCAGAAATGTGCATGTGACTTGGATTTGGGGAAATTTACGAGAGATACCCATTGTTGAGCTTGGTTTTTGAGGTTTGGTATTGTTAACAGGCTCATTTTATTTCAGAGTTCAAAAATGCAGGATTGTCCGATATGTGGGGGCGTGGGGTATGTGAGCTTGCTCACTAAGGTTCTTTAATTCTAATAGCAATAATAAATAAATTAAATAAATAAATGAATATATAAATGATATTAAATCAAATCATATTAAAGATTAATTTTGTCCATCACTAGCTTCAATTACAATATTTTTTAATTTTTGACCATTTTTACTCAATAAAAGAAGCTTTATTGTTTGTGCATAAAATTACAGAGGCCATGTCAGTTTTGTAATAATATCTAAGCCACTCAAAGGCTTCATTAATCGAAGGGATATTATACTTTACTCTGCAAATATAAATATTTCTTTTCATAATTAACAAACAAGTATTAATAATGTCATCGTGCATATGATTATTAATACCTAATATAATATCTTTTTGATAAAAATTTATGTTGCACAATTCTTTTAACCTTTGACTAAAGTTTAACCAAAAAGTTCTAACATAATGGCATCGAAAATAAGGTGAATATAAGTTTCTTTCGTTTCTGAACAAAATGTACAAAGTTCTGTTACTGATTCATTTTTTTATACATCCCTTGACGGATGAAACCATTGTCGGAGCTAAAATTCACATCAAAAGCTAATTGCTTTTATTATTTATACAACTTTTTTGTTTTACCGCTCTCTAAAGCAATGGACTCGGTAGTCTTTTATCCTAACTGCACCAAAGATCTGAGTGCATTCATTTTTTAAGTAACTGGCGCATGTGACGATTCTCATTAGTAAAAGTGCACAATTTATGACTAGATCAATGTCATAAAAGACACTGCATTTGAGCAATTATACCAAAATTACAGTAATTACACGATAACAAAGTATAGAAGTGTGTGGATGAGTAATTTTACAGAGCAATAAGCTCAATTAAATGCAATTTTCAGCGACATATAATTTGCGTGATTCATATGACAATTGAAACATTTGACTTATTTTGTAATTATTACTACTGCTACTATTATTGTAAGAGTTTGTTTACGATGTTTGGCATGTGTATGCACTGTCAATTCCAATGTTCATTTCATAAAATGTCATATATCGGGTTCAAAGAGGGCCAAAGCAAGGTCACAACTCACCATGAAAGGCGCGAATAGCTGATTTTAATAGTAAAAAGGGAAGGATATGGAGTGAATGTACATGTGACGAAAACGCACACGATACATAGAAAACTCGAGTTTATCAAGGACATTCTTTTAGAAAGTATTAGGATATGTATAGAAACAATACATTAAATGTGTTCTATCCACAAGTTTTTGACGAACTTATCTTTTATAAGGATACAGACTCCACTGACAGACTCTTTTCATGTTTCCCAACCTATTTATCTTCCACTCTCCCTTTCTCCTTTCTCCCTTTCTTGCCCACTATCTCCTTTCTCTTGCCTCCTTTCTTCCACCCGCCTTCTTTCTCTCGCCCCTTTCCCCCGGTCCCCCTTTACCCGGTTCACCCCGTCATAAAAGAGAGCAACTAATACATGTCAATGGTCTTACACCGAGTTGTCAGCGCTTGCATGGAGTGAACTTCCATATATGTTATTGTTCACTTTATGACCTTGCACAGTTATTGACCTTGGATCTAACAGCTGTGCTGTGTAACTGATGTGAGCACAAGAAAACTTGATGAGCGTGAATGCCCACGTAAACAAAGCATTGGTTGTTTCGACTCCTTATCAAAAGAACTGGTCATTTCTACGTAAATACAAGACAAACAATTGTTAAAGTGAATGACCTACGCAGTGTTATTACCCTAGAACTCTCTCGTAAGAAACTGACTTAAAGAGTGTGCGGAAAAGCAAAACAATCGGGTCGATGAAGTAGAGTACCTTGCAGCTTGCAATACCTCGTTGTATAGATATTGAAATAAGAGGTATGTCAGTGCAGTTGAATTCCATCCATGCACAGAATAATCCTCAGATTCACGACTGTTTAGCTTATTTTATACAAATGTTTAATTGTTGCCACCAATAAAATCAGCTATACAGAGCGATTTTCAGGACTTTTGCACAGAGTTGCTGATCCCTCGGCATTGGGCAGCTCCTTATTACTTTGTGATAGAGTGAAAGTACTTTGTAAAAATAAATGCCTTTTGTAGATATATCAGGCCTTATATAGGTTTTCTTGGGCAGGGATAGAAAATGCAAGTATCCGTCAGCCCCATGTAAGAAAGTATATGTTATCGATGGAAAAACCTAAAAACTTGATTATGATAGGAAAAGGTGCATATTACTTACTGTATACCGTGCTTATTTTCCAAAATACCAACTGAATATCCAAAATAACTGCCTTCAGTTCCCGTAAAAACTGTTGCATTCCTTGTATCAATATTATAAGTATGTGCAAAACTACATAAACAAAGTAAACAAACATTAAAAGTTAACTTTCTAGTAAAACTGTCCGTCATATTCTCCCTGTTAGAAATATCCAATTACCTAATCTGATCTATCTAAAGTTTGTCATCAAATGTGTAATTATCTTTGACGGCGGATTATTCATATTGATTCCCTAAAAAGGTCATAGGATGGGTTTTAAACATTTGTAAAATAATATAAAATGTGGAGTTTATTTCTATCAACAGCCAGGCTAATTTTGTGGTTTTAAATCTCCAATATAAGTATATTATTATAACGATTTCAAACTTCCTTTCTAAACATGTCATTGTGATCTATATATAATACCGTTTTGTTTTTCATATCGTGCACTATCACAACATACCACTGATTTTATTTGATAAGAAGCACGAAATGTATTTGTTGAACCCTCCAAATTCCCTTTAAATTTTGTATTGTATTTCACCTTTGAACTTTGTTTGAGTGATTTTAGATCCAATTTATCTAACTAAAGCTATACAAATAATTGTAGGTTGTCGTTGACATACATTACTTTTTTGCTTTTGTTGATAAGCACAAAATACCACAGGCACTTGAAGGGATCGAGGTTGAGGTACCAATGACAAGGAACAAGTGCTTGAGTGTGCAAAATACGCCGACTTAGAGCCCATCATGGCCCTAAAATAGAACCAGGCAGGCAAGTTGATGGCTACTTATTCGATTAAGTGCAAGCAATACCCTCAGAATATGTTTATGGATAATAAAACTCTCTTTAAAATTATTAATAATTAATGAAAATAAAAGAAGAAACAGAAAGTAATGATAATGGCATCAGTGCCAATATAAAACTGCAGAATTTTTGTGAATTGGTCCAAATGGGGAGACATGTTGTAATAAAGGGAACTGCCAATCATTTATATCAGGACAAGCTATCAAGTCTAAAATGGAGGATTTCAAATACTTCTATCATATAATTTTGGCCTCTCCAGCACTTGAGCAAGCGCTTATGAAACTTTTTTCAGTCCTGAAATATTTAGGCAGTGAATCGATAGTGGTCCTTCTTTGTGACAAGCCATGGATGTTGCTAAAATCGAAACTTCAGATTATCTAGTCTCTCAAACATTACTTGAGAATGGCTGTTTCCGATCTTGTAAGTTCAAGTATTTTGACATTTTTCATTTCAAAAGTGTTTTTATCTCCAATCAATAAATAAAGGACTGATGATATATCTCTTGCAGTTTATCTTTTACAGAAATGTATTCTACTGTAGAGAAAAAAAAAATTGCTTTTACTAAAATTCATTTGAAAAGTACAGTTTTTTTTAGTCACAATAAGAAAGACCAAAATCTAAAGAAGAAAATTTTAAACGGTAATCAATAAAAATACAAGGCAAGTTGCCACAAAACATACAAGATTGTACTTTGAATTCGAAAATGAAGTTTTGTTTCCTTCATTCTTCAATATAGAAATAAAACAATTGACTCATGATCTAGTGCATGGCTAGATATAGCCCCGTGTACTGAAATTTCTGTTCCTAATGCACACAGCCAACCTTGAAAAATACTCTTACTGTACAATATCGAACATTGGAGATTTTTTTCAATTTTTTTTACAAGTTTAGTGGTGTTCAGTATCTTGTTTCCATATCTGTCGGTGACAACAGTAATTTGAATTTGCGTGAGGGAATAACGGAGGAATATCATGCTCGGTATAAGACCACTGAGAAGGAATAATTTTCCACTCTATAAACTTTAATTATACAATCCAGCGTAACCGAACCAGAAAATAATATTAATATAACAAATACAACAATGATATACAAAAATAGAGATTAATGTTGTCCATAGAAATGTTACTATAGAGAAATAATTCAAATAAACAAAAATATAGGATTATAATATTGACACTCATGACCAAACATTGAGTAATTCGATGAAGCCCATTTAAGTATTATAGATTACGATAATAATTTATATGTCCATTAAACTTAAATAGGGAAACTAAAATTTACCTTAAATAATAATTTCAATGTCCAAGCCATCTTCAGAAATTTAATTTGACTTTCAAAAAAATGTGAAGTACCGTGCTAGGCACTACTAGGTTTACAGCAAGTTTTGTTATAGTGCACAAGGCGCCATTTAGTTTACACCCATTTTTGTTACTGTGCTCTAGGTGTTAGTTAGTTTACATCGTAAGATAAACTATATATGATTTACCGGTGTTAGTTTTAATGTGTGCTGGCAGATATTGTCAGCGTTTTCGAATGTCTGAACAGAAACACTCATCACATTGTTTAGTGATTCGTATTGTGTGTCAAAATGAACGATGCAATACAGTAGTCCATGTGCAGTCCTTTCCCAACCCTGCCGATTACCGGTATACATGACTTCTTAAAAAACTTGTTAACATTACCTTCACTTAGTTGTGGAACAGACTACCTACTAATACCGACGAAATAAAATTTAAGAAATTTTCGTTTTCGTTTTTCGATTGATTGATTGATTGAATATTGTTTAACGTCTACTGAGCAATATCTCAGCTATATCAAGACGAGAACAAGCTTGTTAATGAATATTCACTTTTGGGGTATGGAAGGGTCATGGGACGGGAAATTCTGACTGCCACTGGAAAAGTAGGGTGAAATCAAAAGGGGTGGGAATTTAGCCTTGTAGCGATCACCTACGGACCACTCAAAAAGAGCATGCAAGGATTCTTTTACGTTTCGTTTTCCGATAGAGAATTCCTTACAGTTCCTTTAAAATGTTGACAGGTACTTTCATATAAAAAGGGTTATGAAAAGAAAGCCCATTGTATAAGTTACACAAAGAATTCTTGTTATTGTGAATTCTATGTTTGGTACGTTCCATAAAGACATAAAACTAACCCCTACCCCCAACGAAAATTTAAGCTTTAAAACCTACATGTGAGTGTGAATCTCATTTTACAAGACAGCTATCCCTTTTTGTCGAAACTATCACTCTGACTGAATACAACAAATAAACAGATCTTTACTATGGTTTAAAGGCGAAGGTACAACAGGAGTAACACGTTTTAATTACCACCGGAAATGGAGAGAAATGGGTAGGGGAGGAAATTTAGCTTTCTATTCGTCTCTAAGTCTGCTCTTTTCTTTAACAAAAATTTAGAAGGGGTTTTTATACTGCAGCGAACGTGGAGTTCCTCAAAACAGTTTATCGACAATGGTTCTCGGTCAGGTTTTCTCTATTATAACCTAAATGCAACGCATAGATAGGACATTCCCTATCCACGTGCCCTGTAGACGGGGCGCATGAAAACCGATTAAGATGCCGGGAGAATAATATCATAATACGTAACTTAAACACTAATTTGTAGATTTGGACATGTTTTAAGTACTGTTGAAGGGCATATCCTACACCACCCTGACTTTTCAGTAGAATTCCTGCATAGCAACACCAACCCGACGACGAAATGCAAACGGACAGTGTCCCAATCGAATGCAAAGAACATAAGTATGACAGTTTTGCACAATTGCTTTTTTATATATCCTAAGATGCTGGGGAGGAATTTGTCAGTGAATCTGCCTTCCAGGAAAAGATTCAGTAGCAAATCCAGGAAGTCATCAAATGTAATGACTTGAATGTTCTACGAAATCCGGGAGGTAAAAGTGGATGGTTTTATCGGTAAAAGAAGGATTTTCACCTTGAAAGATAGATAAGGAGAAACTGTTATAGTATGGCTTGTCTCATTATTAGCAATCATTCGATCTTGTATGAGCGGGTCATAAGGCGTAGCCGAGCTATGAGCAATTGGAAGAACGTGCATACACATTCAATTCTTCACTTAAAACGGGTCGGAGGCTGACGCAGTTGATCTTTTTCATTGAAGTAGTTCATCAAGCACATTTCAGGAGTACTTTCTTCACCGGCGAGTTGGGACTTTTTTGTGTTAACTATTCCTCGGGTTGTGGGGAATCTCATACTTGAATCGACTCCTGGGAAAACACTTTAATTGATTTTGAACAGCTTTTCGCCATTGACATCACTACCATGGATGATGTCGCTATTCACCATAATGCTGTTGGACAATGCGTTCGTCCTCACTGTAAACGTTTGTGGACCTTTCGTGAATGTAAACCTTACGATTAAACCTGAGCATGTTGTTAATTATACTGGTTTTAACATCAAATCACATTACAGTTCCTTCGGTATTTTGTTATCAACCGATAACTCTTGGTCTGGTTGATAGTTGTTTTAGAGTGGCGTGACTGGCACAATGACGATCTTATTTTTGTTCCTGTTGAGCATTGTCGTCACATAGTTTTAGGAGTGATAAGTGTTCCGCTGTCGCATACAAATGCGATGAACTGAACCCCTTGCATAGAACCCGTGTTGTCGGTTCTACGATGAAAATGATTTTTGTCTATTCCTTTACAACACCAACATGCCATTAATTTTGTTGCAATCACATTCTGACTGGAGATCCTATCGATGATCATTAGCAAAATTACCTTAATGGCTGTAAGCTTGTTTTTGGTTTGATTTTGACGGAATCTGAATGTCAATGGTCGATTCCTTCAACAAACCAGATTTGTGGCAAACATCGGTGACACGGAACGGATATAGATTTGACGAGGTCGGAGGGATTGGCACCACTTTTTCTTGATAGATTCTATATGTTGTAGAAATTTTTGCGGAAGTCTATAGCATGCTTTAACATTCATGCGAGAAGGGTTGGCTATACGGTATCCCATTCGAAATGAACAGTCAATTTGGAACTTGTTGCTGGTATCTAGTCTTCTACATTCGAATCTCTTTTATAAGAGTGGATGACATAGGAATGAACCAAGAAACATTGAATAAGATCACTTGGCAACATAATTCGAAGCGGCGACCCTCAGCATCTTGTTGTCATCTTAATCGCGCATCAGAGGGAGTTCGTGTTTGAATCCGTAGATGATCTTGTCGTAGTTAACGGCAAACTCAAAAATGTGCTTGAGGCGAATGACAAAGAAGAACGACCAATTATTGATGGGTTTGATGATGATGAATCCATGTCGCGCGTAACATTTGATGATGTCTGCCTGATATCAACCACTGAATCTTTGAACCAAAACTGGTTGAATCCCTGAGATTCGAAGAAGTCGCTGAGGTAAATTGATCATCTTCACCATGTCAGTTGCAATGTCTGGTATGTTGAGGGTCTCGAGTCTGTAGCTGATGATACGAAAGAAATACATTACATCGATACATTGGTAATGGAATGCACGGCTGTCTTCCTTAATATTTTTGCTATTGAGGAGGTTAACTCCTGTCTAAGCCTCTTGGTTGGAATGCCAAATAACCCTCAACCACCAACCACATACTTCCGCCGTTAACAATGGATAATAACGAGTTGCATTATTTATTTACAGTACTCACGATACAACTGAGCGTATTCCCTACAGCTGATGAAATAGACATTTTAAGGCATCGAGGGTAGCCACCATCTCGTTGCGCACACCGTTGTTTTCGGCTAAATAGGTCTTAGCACACCAACAAATGATCAAGGTCTTTCAGCAGAAACACCAACGTCAACCCACTTCCAACAACACAGAATTACCTTGGTACAAGGCATCAGATGATTGTAAGATGTTGCCGTAAGTCACTTCGTTTTCAGGATTATGCGAATCGGGGAGAGTCATTAACATCAGTTTCCACAGGATGGGGTTTCTTTGTAGCTTGTCCAATTCATCATCCCTATTAAAGTTGGCTTTATGAGTCATATGTGCTGGGGTAACTGCAATTTAGCCAGTGTTTGCACCTGAGGGGCTGGATGGTAAGTGGTTCGGCAAGTGAATTAGGGCTGTCATCGGGGCAGACTATTCCTCGATCTTTTGAGTTATCTGAGAAGCTGTCGTCTTTTGAATTCCACTGAGCATCCCCTCAGGCATATGGGCTTACACTATTGAACGCTGCTAATCAATTGAGCGAAATCCTTCGAGTGCCCCTAGGTGTTCCACATTTTTGCCGAAGCACTGGCTTTAGGGTTTTCAAATGTTTGATATGGCACGTACATTTGTCTGCAGATCGTGTGAATTGAATGTCCCGACACTACTGTGTGAACGTAGCGACTTTAGAGTATGAAGTGTTAGAGATGTTTCGTGCATTTGTTGTCAGATGAACGATATATCGGAGAATGACCGCGGACTGCTTTCAAACTACACTGTGGCTTCGGTTGCTGTTTGGATATCTGAAGGAGAAAAATTTATAGGACCCTCCCAGTCAATATGTTGTCCATACATTGTACTGCCACATCTGCAACAAACGAAACATGGGATATGCGTTTGAGTTGTAGGAACACGTTTCCACTTGTGCTCGCATCTGTATTGCTTCATCCTGTTTGGTGGCGATAGGGCTGGTTGTATTTCCCATCCAACTTGGTGTTCGTGAGATCTTTGGCAACTAATCCGTAGGACTACGCCAACTTTTGGTTATACAAGGAATGGAAATAGTCCCTAATGATGTTGCTGAAGTGGTTCCGGCGAAAATATTAGCAATTCTTATCGTTCTACTTGAAGACGTAGATGAAGTTGAAGTTTTCCCGGATAGAGGTCGAAGATGTAGTTGTCTTCGAACACCATGAGATTTTGGTGGGTGAGGTCGAGTTGGAGAGGGTCGGAAAATAGTTCCGCTGCTCGAAGAAGAAGAGCTCTATACTAGTTGGTTGGAATGATGTCGTCAACGTTTTCAATATATTGACCAGTGAGTAAAGGCATTTATTTTTGACAGAGAATGACCTGTGGACATCATTCTTCGAGAACCATTTGTCAAGCGCGTTATGGTGGTGTGGTGAAGTGACTACCCAAACACATATATCATAGTCGATCCATCAATCGGGCAAGGGCAGGTTGTTCAGTAGCATCTGCTTGCCACTGTTCTGTTTCACGATGCTTAGTCCAATGCCTAATAGGCAGAGTTACCAAGCGACCTTCTAACCCTTTATAAGCTGCTATCGATAATATTTGAGAGAAAGCAACTTTAAAGTATATGAGAAATCAGATGAAAGGAACGATTAATTCAACTTTAAGATAGGTTGTGGCAATTGAATAAAGATATCGTTTAGACCTACTGAAGTTGACCCTCTCTTCCGGGGCATCAATACTGGGCTGAATCTTCGCTGTGATATCTTGCAATTTATTGGCGTTCCATCTCTTTATGACCGGTTTGTCGATCGAGTTTCATCTTGGAAATGCCGAATCGCTTGCAGCAATTGGATGAGGCATTTTCCTTCCAGTCTAACTTGCCTGATCGATGCAGCAACTTCCGGGGTTATTCTTTTCAGATCCACTTTCATAGGCTACATAGAGCTCTAGATTCGAGAGTGGTGCTTGTGAGAAAGGATAAAGTGGTTACGGATACGCGTCCTAATGAAAAAATATCATATATTACATCTTCGCGTTAGTATCTCGCAATGGCCGAGAAATATGATTTTTTTTAATCATACAGATAAAATACATGTTTAGTTTGGTTTAGTTATCGAGTAAATTAGTAAAATATCCAATAAAAACTACGATTTGTCGACTCTAGTCATAATGTTTCTTATGAGAAATTCCAGTCATATCCAACCAAGAAATATATACGCGCTTGTTCAATTCCAACAGTATGTTAATATTTTCTCTCAGACATGGTGTATCCACAGATTTTAAATCCATATTGTCTCTCCTAATTATGGCTTTCCAATCACGAGTCAACTTTCCCAAAAATAAGGGGACTTTCGAATACCGGTCTACTATAGTTTACATAGTTTATGCGTAGCCCGTATGCGTGTCTCGCTTATATCTTAATATGACAAAATGGTGGATAGCACAGAAAGAAGAAAGCATAACAGACCAGTATTTCCATTATCTGAGTTATATATCACGCATGGAAGCTCTTCTCCCACAACCACCTTTATACATAACTCTTGCAATTTCATGATTATTACATCCTATGATAGCATTCTCTGTATTTTTTTTATTTCATAATATCCGTGAGTTTGGTTGCTGACACCTTTTGGAGGGATGTGGCACTTGTCTTTCTTGGCCGATATATTTCCATAGCGATCTTGTTGACCTTTTTGGATCGGTTCCGGGTGATGTTTGTCGGATTGCAGATTTCCTACTGGTTGTAAAGACATACTTGTACTGGTCGAATGTAATTCTTTACACACGTACAGTCTTCGTGGCTCCCTTAGCCTTCTTGGCGACCTGGTCCTTTAATTTGAAGGCGTAAAGTTTCGCCCGGAGGCCGAAAAACTCACCACACTTTTCATTGAACTTTTCAGTGATCTTGTTCACGACGGCGGTGATGTCTGAACGATGCTCGAATCAAACTTTACCTGGACGTGAAGCACGATGTCCTTGTAGAAATCTTCGGCCAAGCTGTAGGCGTCGTTCAAAAGTAGCAGAGCGTTGTCGATGCTGATGAAATTGTCTATGTAAGGGTTGTTGGTTGTGCCGTTTCGATTGGAAATCATAGTGACACCTCCTCTGGTTTCAATACACTCTCAACATGTATGGATATGAAAACACCTCCAATTTGACCCCATTGTATTTAAGGGTGCGTTCTTAGTCCATCTGGGGGGGGGGTGGTGTGTGGTTGTTGTACAGAGTCAAGGCCATATTTTGCCAAACAGCTTTCACTGAAGTCCTCGGAGACGTCTTGATGTGTAGCCAGATCACTTTCCAGGTAGAGATTGTGATTTTTTTGCAGACAAGTGAATTCCTCGAAGACTCGTTGGGCGTGTGTATAGTAGTCGTAGCTGATATTCTCACCCTTCAGTTTGCTAAAAAGATCTCATGAGGTGCTAGTTGTGTTTCTTCCAAATTTTCAGGTCCATCTATATAATCAAAGGGATACACTCTCTTCCTGATCATCATTTCGTACCAATAGCGGCAACTTCTGCATTACCTTAACTTCATCCTGTGCTTATTCACGGTGGCTTCCATCGAGCACATTATGAACCTAATGGAGTCAAAGAATCGCATTTCAAAGTTCCATCCACTTCCTCGGAGGGGCTGATGTTATTTTCGTTCGTGTTCGGGATACAAGTGATCTGTTCATCGTCAAATCTAAATTCCTTCGTTGGCAGATTGATCAGCATCACACCCACTAACATTGTGGAAAATGATGGGTACATTTTTCAAAATTTAAAATCAAAGTTGCTCTCGTGATGTGCTGCGCTTCGATACTTGCTTGCAGGTGAGATGGTCGTAGTCTCTAACCTTGTCCCCATCCAATTTGCAAACGTAAATGTGAAAATTCGTGCTTGCTTTGAAGTTGTTTTTGTCTTCTTCAGTCGTCGTCAGTGTCTTTGGTATGCCATTAGAAATTCTTGTAATGGATTCAGCTAGCAGGTGGCAACATGGAGAATTCGACTTCCGTGTACTGGACCTTCTTCAACTACTTGTTGTTATGATACACTTTGAAGTTTCCTTCGTCTGTTGTCTCGGTAATGATCGCATCCTTCTGACTGCAATATTCCATATGCTCATCCAAGATGTCCTCTCTGAAGAAGTGAGAGAGACACCTGCGGCCGAGTAAGAGTTCGCGACTTTACTCTGTGATTTTTTAACTCATGCGAGATAGGCTCTTAATCTAGCGGTGAAATTGCTTGTTGTTGCTGCTCAGTGCAGAAGATCTACGTGTCCCGAGCCCTAGTTTTGGAGATTCTAAGGTGGTATACCTAAATATTCTCCTTTTCATTATCACCCTTGTTCACGACATCGAAGCATCAGACATTGAGGTTAAGGTCAGTGTTCTGCCTACAATCGCCTTGAGCGATACTGAGTAGTCTATACAATCAAATTAGAGCTCATTCTCCAATTCCTTGTTCTGGTTCAGGCTGGAGGCATGATTTCCATCCATTTGATCCTGGTGTAGTGTTGTCAGCACTTCCAATTCGCAAGTAACGATCATCACCATCTCTAACAATGACAATTTGGCAATTTAATTCTGAAGTTGGTAAGTGGGAGCGCTAACTATCCTTGATTGGTGTGATTTTTCCGTGCATATTTCTAGTTTTTGTGTCCAAATATCCATCCACTACCTTTACACATGTACTTACTTAGCAATTTTCTCTTTGTTCTTTGTTCATGAACGCCATATCTGACTCGATCGAGGTCCGCTAACTGGAAGAGGGTAGCAAGGGCTTACCTTAATAAAGGGATGACGTAAGTTCTTTTGTTCGTTTTCAACAATTCTTTTTTCAGTCTCAGCTATATCTTCAGACTCTTCTTTTCATCTTTTTATCTAGTACATCGCGATAGTGCTTTGGCTATCCTTGAAAAACTTTTTCATACTATGCTGCTTCAAAGGTTCGATAATAACTGTGCTAAATACACCGTTCAATGCTATGAGCCTATCAATGATATCCCTTTCCACCAGATGGAGCAGATCACCTCTTTTATCCTAGAATATATCCTAATACCACAGCTCTTAGTTATTTCTTCTAAAGACCTCTTCGCGGGCCACTCGATTAGCTCCTGACCATGTCTGTAAACTTCTCTTTGAGCAAGCACAAATTATACAGACTTTGTCAATAGACATGGTTATCTCTGTGACTGCTTTTTTAATCAAGGCTTCAAATATTCCGTCTAAAAGGATCATTTAAAAAGTTCTTTTAAATATATCAGTCCCTTGTGGAAAAATTTGAAGTTTCAGTCCGAACTGTGATTCAAGATTCATTTTTCACTTTATACTGGGATGTACATTACTTTTTACTGTCCATGACCGTTCAACAGCAATTGCAGTTTAGTTGCCGCTGAACATTTCCGTAATGGTAGGGGAGTTTGCAGACCATAAAACCGGTTTAACCCACCATTATTTTGATATACCTGTACCAAATCAGGGCCATTGCGGTTGTCTGTACAAAGTCAGGGTCATTGCGGTTGTCTGTGCCAAGTCAGGACCATTACGGTTGTCTGTATCAAGTCAGGACCATTACGCTTGTCTGTACCAAGTCAGGACCATTGCGGTTGTCTGTACCAAGTCAGGACCATTGCGGTTGTCTGTACCAAGTCATGACCATTGCGGTTGTCTGTACCAAGTCATGACCGTTGCGGTTGCCTGTACCAAGTCAGGACCATTACGGTTGTCTACCAAGTCAGGACCATTGCAGTTGTCTGTACCAAGTCAGGACCATTGCGGTTGTCTGTACCAAGTCAGGACCATTGCGGTTGTCTGTAAGTCACTACCATTACGGTTGATTGTACCAAGTCAGGGCCATTGCGGTTGCCTGTTCCAAGTCAGGACCATTACGGTTGTCTGTACCAAGTCAGGACCATTGCGGTTGTCTGTTCCAAGTCAGGGCCGTTGCGGTTGTCTGTACAAAGTCAGGACTATTGCGGTTGTCTGTACCAAGTCAGGACCATTACGGTTGTCTGTACCAAGTCAGGACCATTACGGTTGTCTGTACCAAGTCAGGACCATTACGGTTGTCTGTACCAAGTCAGGACCATTGCGGTTGTCTGTACCAAGTCAGGACCATTGCGGTTGTCTGTACCAAGTCAGGACCATTGTGGTTGTCTGTAAGTCACTACCATTACGGTTGATTGTACCAAGTCAGGGCCATTGCGGTTGTCTGTACCAAGTCAGGACCATTGCGGTTGTCTGTACCAAGTCAGGACCATTGCGGTTGTCAATTTTCCGGTGGTTTTGTATCTTCTTTGTCTGTTTACCTCTTGGACTTTGTCTCTTGACAATTCTGATCGGTAATTTGGTTATTACCCCATTAACATTCGGTTGTATTCCTTACCTGAGCCACATCCTTTGCTATTTGATGGAATGCCTTCTTGCTGTCTGGCTTTGACTGGAACATTCTTGTCGTCAATCCGTTGACGCTGTATCTCCAGCAAAGTTCGTCTTTTCCTAGTTTTCTCTTGAGGAACATTAGTGGCGGGTGCTCTTCACTCCTTCTTCTGGTATGCATTTTTCTTTTTTCTTCGACAGCACTGAGCCACAATGTTGACACATTTATGTATGTGAATCCAGTTGTATCATCTGTAACGCTAACACCGCTACTGTTTTAGGGAGTTTTGGGTTGGCGTTATAATTTCTTCATTTTCAAAAAAAATGTATTCATGTTATCACTATTGGATTCCAACCCTTTAATTAAATTGGTGATAAATTCAATTGGGATTTAAAGTATGAATAAAGAGAAATATCAGTGTTATCACCATTTCATTCCATCTCTTTATAAAATAATTTTGACGCCGTGTCACCTCTTCTACTTTCTACTTCAAATGTGTATGTTACAGTACAAAACGGAATCCAGTAGGATCCGGAATCCTCCTTGTACAAATTGGAATTCTTATTTCTACTGGGACAAATTAGAATTCTGATTTGTACTGGATTTAATTCAGTACAAATTGGAATTCGAATTTCTACCAGGACAAATTAGAATTCCAGTTTGTACTGGATTTAATCCAATATAAATTGGAATTCCAATTTCTCCTAGGAGAAATTGAGATATCCTAATTTGTACTAATAGGATTCTGAATCCTACTGAATTTCTAGTATGATCCAGAATAATACTTGATATTTTGTGCAGGAGGGTTTTGGATATTACTGAAATTCAAAGCTGAAAAAAGGTTTTTGATTATGTTATAAGAAGTAAGTGTTTCACAACATTTTAATTTATAAAAACTACATACTAAAACAATAAAAAGACAAATGATATACTTTTATCAGAATTGTCCATTTGTTGTAACATATGGTTCAACTCTATCTGTGACATTTGGTAGAACAGGAAATTTTTTATTTACGACAAGGGCATGGCATAGTATTGTAATTGCCAGAGTAATTACAAACTGTGGCTGTTATATTGCCATCTTCCAATTAGTGGGTTTTTTACATGACAATTTATGAATTTTCAGGTAGTGTAACAGGATCTACTGCCTTTAAACCAGGGAAACAAAAACTTCTCAAATCAACAATTTCATATGAAAAAAATCATATTCCAATTTTTATTTTATTAATTTTTTTTTTTTGTAAAATACCTCCATGTGCTCTTCCATATTTAAAGTTAACTTATGAAAACTGGTGATAGAAAATTAAAACTGAACTCAAAGGTTTAAGAGTTCGAAGCAAAACATCTATATCTTTTATACAATTAGACAATTAATACTTTTCTTTCGAAACTAATCTTTTAATTAAGTGATCACCAAAACAGTGGAAGGGACATATTACTAATATTTATTTTTTACTTCTCTCACACCGTTTCTATTGATTTAAGTTAGAAGAATCCAGAATCCTACTGGTATAAATTAGGATATCTCAATTTCTCCTAAATTGGAATTCCAATTAATACTGGATTAAATCCAATTCAAATCAGAATTCTAATTTGTCTCAGTAGATATTTGAATTCCGATTTGTACTTGATTAAATCCAGTACAAATCAGAATTCTAATCTGTCCCAGTAGAAATTAGAATTCCAATTTGTACTAGGACTATTCCGGATCCTACTGGATTCTAATTTGTACTGTAACATGTACATTATAATAGATACTACTGTCGAAAGCCATGTTTATTTTCTACGTAATACACGGTGAAACAGCTGTCCGTTTGCATTACGTGGTGACGGCCTTCCTAAACAGTTATTAACCCGATATTGAAGTTTTTTTCAGCTTTTTAGAATCTTCCTGAATTCACTGCTAAATGGTTAAATCTTTAATGCCGAGGACAAATATCTGACTATATGCAAATTAATTGTTCTTGGTTATGCATTTATTATCCAAAACAGTGTTTAGGAATACAAGAAGTGTTCCTTGTGTTACTGTAAGTGATAAATTTGTGTTACTTGTGTTACTGTAAGTGATAAATTTGTCCTGGTAAAATATGTCCGGATGGACATACTTTCCTAGGAAATTTAGTCCATGGTTACAGATATTACTAGTAAAATATATCCGTTTTTAGTAAAATAAGTACCAGGACCTCTTTAACTAGGAAAAATTGATCACTCAAGAAGTCTAAGGTTTTAAAGAAATCAATTTGTAATTGAATTTGTAAAATATAAAATCAACTATATATCATTTTTTATAATATCATTGAATCAATTTTTTATAGTAAAAATGATCTAAAATGTATTAGGTTGAAGTCACAAAAAGTGATGGACATATTTTCCTTAGTAAATATTGTCCATGGTCACTTGAAATACAAATGTATTATTTATCCTTTCTTTATTAATATCATAAATGTAGACAATAAATATGATTGCTTTAACAAATATATGTATATTACTACATAAAAAATTATGTATTTGGACTTAATTTCCTCAGTAAATGTTGACTATGGACATTATTTGCAAGATATTATTGTCCCTTTCTATGTAGAATAAGGGATATGGAGTAAATTCACATGAGACAAAGTGTCTACATTTACATGGGAAACAACGCCTTTATTGTTGTACTTCATCTTGATGTCTACATGTATATTAAGCAACGTGTAAATGGACTTATTTTACTATGAACTATTATTTAAGGACTATATTTACTAGTAAATATTGTCCATGGACTTAATCTACTATAATATATTGTCTTGTTTGATGATTTCATTTAAGATTATCTATTTTGGACAGTAAATAAGTCGAAATAAATGATGAGTTGTAAGTGGTACATATATGTGACAGATTTGACTCAACTTTTACTATTTCTGAGGTAAAATGGGCCAAATAAGACCAAAATTGCAGTTTTCAAATAATCTAAAATGTTTTCCACCTGATTTTAATGGGATTTTTGTTGGTAGATTCTTGCATTTCCGACTCAGTAAGGGATCAAAGGACTGATTTTTATTTTCCCAAGTTTGTGTCCAGCTGATTAATATGTTGTTCAAATTTCAGTAGTCAGCGTGCTGCTGTCGTATTATGCTAGGCTTTTCCTAGGAAAATTGTCCATGTGAAAAATAT
>MJUU01021515.1:124626-140309 GCA_002080025.1 Modiolus philippinarum
CTGATCCATCATCCAACATGGCTGCCAGCAATGAATTGGACCTTAAGGGGAAATGCATACAAAGATATCATTTATGGAAAACCATTGAATGGATTCAATTTAAACATTGCATAAATGAAACTTGTGAGATTTTGACCAAGCTTGTTACTTTGGTGCTGATCCGTCTTCAGACATGGCCACTAGTAGCAAAACTTAGTTTAACATTGGACCCAGTGGGAAATGCATAAAAAGATCTTCTCCTCTGAAACTGCTTGAACAGCTGCCAGCAGGGAACGTAGATTAACATAGGCCCCTTAAGTTTGGAAGCTGCATTCAAAAATCTTCTCTGAAACTGCTTGAACAATTTTAATTAAATTTTATAAAAAGTTTCTGATTTTTATGTACATACACCACCAAAGATGGACCATCAATAGGGAATTATAGTGCTGCAGGACCCAGGTGAGCGATACAGGCTCTTGAGAGCCTCTTGTTTTGTTAGGCCATGTAAAATTAATTATCTGGTTCTCAGATAATGACTTTCAAAAAAATGGTGAGGGAGGGAGGGAGGGTATTTAATTTATGTATTTATTTTGTATGCTCATCCATACTCCATCGTTAACTTTTCAGAATTTATGAATAAATATTAAAATATGATAAAGTATATATAAAAGTAAGAGAGAACAAAACCATAAGTAAAAAAAATAATACTCCAAAGACAATGAAAAGCACAAATAGCAAAGACATAACACAAGGACAATATATGTATAGTCCCTGCATCACATAAGTACCACACAGAAAATAAAAATGTATATTGATCATACCATAAATGGAGTATGCATCATGAATCGTGGAGTCAAAGCAAACTGCAATCATCAAAGACATGAAACAGGTAAACAAAAGACAGATCCAATATACCTCACCAGGGTATGTCACCTTAAAGAAACTCCAAGTGAAAAAGCGGGAAAATTTGAATGCGGATTTTGATACTGTTGTAATTATTTTTTAGGGACAATAAATACAAGCCAGCGACAAGGTTTTTGCCCATGCGGCGGTATCTGAGAACCAGATAATCAAAACTTATCAATTTCCAGAAATCTTTCACCTTTATTCAGAAATTCCACCAAAAAACCCTAAAATATGATGCAGTTATGTTGAGAAACCCATCGTGTATGCTAAACGGAAGTATTCAAAAGTTAGAAATATCAAAATGGGTTCGGATGAGAGATGCAAATTCCGCATCTGTAAAAATGTAAACAACGGTTTATGATGAACCAATGATCCCCTTTTGCAAATAATTAGAATTTATTTGTTGATAAAAGATCTAACAAAGGTTTCTTGATTACAGGTTAATCATAAATTATCACTAATTAGCAAATATTAACTTGTGAAGTACCGACTTGGCTTTGCACGTGTGATCATAATTAAAAATCAATAGTATTTAATCTGTGTTTATGACTCACGGCTATATTGTTTATAAAAATGTATCACCCATTCTGATTAAAGATGAAAGACAATTAATTAAAATTTAGTTAAAAAAAACCATGCTTATATTATGGGTATATATATAGACATACAAGTTTTGGGAATATCATACCCCCAAATTTTCATACCAGAAGATGGGTAAAGTTAGACAAAGTTATATGGCGAAGGAGAAATTAAAAATCATCGCGTATGCTGAAGCTCATGGCAACCGTGCCGCTGGTAGAGAGTATGGCGTTAATGAGACCAAGGTTAGACAGTGGAAAAAGCAAAAAGACTCATGCAGCAACCATGCACAAAAAAAGCAGACAGACCTGGGAGAAAACCTTTCTTCCCAGAACTAGAAGCAGAACTGCTAAAATGGGTGACTGACTGCCGCATGCAAGGTTATGGCATATCCACAACTGAACTGAGATTGAAAGCATTAAACCTCAAAAATAAAGTACAAGGCTCAGCAGAATTCAGAGGGTTGGTTGATTAGAGCTATGGTTTCCTAAAACGCCACAATTTGTCTATCCGACGATGCACAAATATTTTGCAAAGTTTGTCAGCTGATTATGAGGACCAACTCACCAATTTTCAGTCATTTGTTATTAAGATGAGAAAGAAACACAACTACTCCTTATCGCAAATAGGCAATGCTGACCAAACTCCACTGACTTTTGATATGCCTTGTGATACGACAATTGCACCTACAGGCTCAAAAACAGTTAGCATTAAAACAACAGGCAATGAAAAAAATCGCTTTACAGTCATGTTAGCTTGCACTGCCGATGGAGGAAAGCTTCCGCCGTATATCGTATTCAAAAGAAAAACATTCCCCAGGTTACCATTTCTGTCAGGTGTCATAGTGAATGTTCACGAGAAGGGTAGGTTTGACGACAAAATTATGAAAGACTGGTTGAACAGAGTTAGGGCTAGACGACCTGGTGCAGGCCTTTCTTGTAGTATGCTCGTACTAGATGCATTCAGATGCCATAAAACAGAAGCAGCAATGTCTATTCTCCAAGATCTACTCACAGACTTAGTAGTCATTCTTGGTGGTATGACATCTATACTACAACCACTTGATGTCAGCATCAACAAGCCTATGAAAGTTGCAGTTCACCGTAAATGGAGTGAAAGGATTACCAGTGATGACCACTTCTTCACCAGTGGTGGCCATATGCGCAAAGCCGACCTGACAATGATCTGTACTTTGGTGAAAGAGGCATGGGAAGAACTTGACCCTGAAATAATCGTCAAAGCGTTAAAGAAGTGCACAATTTCTAATGCTATGGATGGCTCCGAAGACGACATTGTATGGCAGCAGGA
Organism: Modiolus philippinarum; assembly: GCA_002080025.1. Classification (NCBI taxonomy): domain Eukaryota; kingdom Metazoa; phylum Mollusca; class Bivalvia; order Mytilida; family Modiolidae; genus Modiolus; species Modiolus philippinarum. Next base: position 127,399 of record MJUU01021515.1, read on the forward strand.
GGATGGCGACAACACTTCCGTTACAGAAGAACAACTTGATGACGACTTAGATTTGTACTACCAAGAAGAAGTCATGCCACTAGCAGCATTACGTTACATTTATCAGCTTTTCCATGAAGACCGTGATGAAGAAGATTTCGAAGGTTTTTGAATGTGATTTTTTGTAGTGACTTTTCAACAATGTGAACATTCCTTATATCGCTATACTAGTGTTTTGGACAGTTTAAAATAGTGCATTTATTTATAATATCATATTTATTATAGTGCTCATTGTTAAATAATCATAATTTAAATATCATTGTTAATTATTGTTGTTATCATAACAGTGTGATTATTGTAATAAATGTACAACTGTACTCTTGTTTTTATTACTGTTTGTTTAGTATACAGGATACGCTGATTAAAAATCAATAATTGACACGTCCTTTAAATACACACTATCTCGTTTCTTAACAGGTGTTTGACGCTAATTAGTCAAGGTTTATTGTCAATGGGGCCCATCTGACAAAGTCAGCATGACTGAATTACATCGGTTATGTTGATTTTGGCAGGCAGATTCACTAACCCTAAACCCTGATTAATTGGCTAATATTCCCCTGGTTACTTGTCATAAACATACAACTTAAAAATAACACAAACATAAAATCGATTTTTTTTAATATTTTTAACACACAATCACACTCCACAATCCAAATGTTCCTCAGAGGGTGGTATACGCAATCACTTAAATGAATCTAATACATCCGAGTCAGCTGTAAACAAACATGGCGGCTTCCAATAGACACGATAGCTGTTTATCACTGTATAATAATAAAACTCATACTGCGAGTAGTGAATCTTCTTATAAAGGGTCAAACATTGATTCCAGCTTTCCATAACCAACAGGTTTGAACTCTGCTGAACTTTATCTAGGTCGCCAAAGAAAATCCGGTTGTCTGTACATCGTGGCAAAATGCCCCTCTGATCTCTTCGGGAATATAACACGCACCCCCTTCACAAGGAGAAAAATTTCTGTAAAATCCTGCGTTTTATATTAACCGAAATACGGTAAAAGAATTTATGTGAACTTTAAAGAATTACTACTGCAGACTTCAAGCTTAGTTCTTTAATATATGGAATGAATATGGTTAAAATATTTATTATAAAAATTGAAAAAAAAATTCTCTTAGATACAAATTGTAAAACAAACAAAAGGAAAAACATGTAAGACTTTTCATTGAACTGTTAAGTAATGAGTAATGGTGTGTGTAATGGGCATTTAACTATAGTTGAAGAAATATAAACTACTTTATTTATTTTTAGAATCCTGATGGGTCATTATCACAAGCCGCCATGATGCAGAATGCTTTACAGAAAGAAAGACGAGAGGTGAAACAAGCTCAGAGAGAGGCTGAAATGGAAGCTGTTCCAGCTGGTCTCAGTAATAACTGGAGTGATCCTATGCCTGATGGTATGTTTTTATAAAAAAATATATATATACACCTCTATTAGTGGATGGTATATTGGGTTCACCTTATTAATCCTTCTAATTCACCTGTATATCCAAATAACAAAATTTTATGATTAATTTCATATTTCCAATGTAATCCATCTATGCAACTCATAAACCAAATAGAAGGGTAATAGGGCATAGTGTAAATAAATATCAAAGATACAAGAAAACATGTTAATAACTCATTCAAGAAATCAAAAGATTGTGTGTAAAAGTATCACAAATTTGGTTAATTTTCTTCTGATTTGGTTTTATTATTTTCACAGTAGGCCAATCAAAATTTTTTTGCTTATGTTCAGTCAATTTGCATTAGTTTCTGAAATGGGGAATTGCATTAAACCAACATGCTTTCCATGTGCAAACAGGTGTGTTCTTTTACATACAGGGAAGTCCTTACAGGCTACCCCCAACAGAAAATTCAAATGCACAAATATCACAGCAATCCTTAGGATAATAGCACAGATTGTCTTTCACCTTATATAATTTAGGATAACAGACAGACCTTAGGATTCACTCAAACAGACCCAAAGATACATATTCACAAGTCTTCTTTAAACCATATGACAACTTCAAGTTCTCAAAAAATAATGGTGTAAATTATGGAAACCATAATGTCAAATCCATGAACATGCATTAAACTAATCCATTTATATTATAGGTAGTAGACAGTTAGCAGCCAATGTAAGAGGTGTTGGAATGGCTCCTGCTGACTTACCCGAGTGGAAGAAACATATTGCAGGAGGGAAGAAGGCTTCATATGGGAAGAAGGAAAAGAAATCATTGTTAGAACAAAGACAAAGTTTACCGATCTATAAACTCAAAGATGAGTTGTTAAAGGTATTAGTTGGAAAAAGACATAGTGTGTGTAGGTTATTTTGATAATTATTGTCTAGAACAGCAAAGTGAATTATTTGCCTTCTTTATAATTGAGGTTATATCTTTTTTTCAAAGCAAAAAATTGACATTGAATTTTACTTTTGAGGTTTAATTTCCCACCAGACTGGCATCTTAGAATACACAAAAAACAAGCATGTAAAAATCATAGCACATGGTGTGGAAAATATTAATTATATGTTTAGTAAAGGCCACTTATCTAAAACAAATATATGAACATGTGGAAGCCCATTCAACAATGAGGGCACACTCACATTAATGAGCAAGTACTTCATATCAAATTGACTACACAAACTATCTGATATACTTATCAGTGATAATTCAACAGGTCAGATATGATTTAATGTTGTATAATATCTAGTGAGCAGCACTTGTACTGAATGATGTAAAAACCTGTTTTTCAGTATTCATCATTAAAAGAATTGAAAATGGATCCCATGAAAACATTTTGTTTTGGTAACAGTTCTGTCTCTCAATATCTAGGCTGTGTTTGGCAAACAAAATACATGTACATTCTTTATAGATACAGTATTAGTAGTTAATGATTCAATATAAAAAAATATATTCTATACTTCAGGCAGTAAATGACAACCAGTTGTTGATTGTTATCGGGGAGACAGGATCAGGAAAGACAACTCAGATTACGCAGTATCTAGCTGAAGCTGGTTATACAACAAAAGGAAAGATTGGTTGTACACAACCTCGTCGTGTGGCTGCCATGTCTGTAGCCAAGAGAGTATCAGAAGAGTTTGGATGTAGACTGGGTCAAGAGGTAAGATATGCACAGGAAATGTTACATATCTATCATACATGTATGATGAATCAGACTGCTGACTTATTATAGAGTCAAGATTATGTATTTAAACAATTAAGCAATATAAGAATAGATTGAAAAAGGGGGCATATACAGATATTAATGTGAAAAAAATGTAATTTGTGAGCAATTTATATTTGCTGAGCTCTATAAAAGAAAGAAATAAGTAGGAAATTGAATCATCACAAACTTGTCTTTAAGTATATTTTTCTTAAAAAGAACAAAATGTTGCAAAAATAAATTAATTCAGGGAAATAACCCATGGAATTTATTTATTTGGAAAAATGGTTGTAAAGTATTATGAGGTTTAACTGTATAGGAATGAATATTAATGAAATTGAGGAAATGGCAATTACATGTAATTTAAAGAGTTTTACAACAAACTTTAAGTGAGATATAAAAAGATTTGAAAAAGGTGATTTAGAAGAAAAAAAGTTTAAATTTATTTCATGTTTTAACAGGTTGGATACACCATTCGTTTTGAAGATTGCACAAGTCCTGAGACTAAGATAAAATACATGACAGAAGGTATGATGTTAAGAGAATGTCTAGTTGATGCTGACCTGTCTCAATATGCTATTATAATGTTAGATGAGGCTCATGAGCGTACTATAAGTACTGATGTCCTGTTTGGGTTACTGAAGACAGCTGTAAAAAGACGACCTGAAATGAAGTTGATTGTGACATCAGCCACACTAGATGCTGTAAAATTCTCATCGTATTTCTTTGAAGCAGTAAGTAGATTATATACAATAAAAATAATACTTATGCTTTGTCAATCTTTTCTGTTTTATATTCTTGTAAGGTTTCAAATACTTATTTTTACCAAACATGACCCAAAGGTCAGTCTTAGTTGTTTAAATCTCTTTAGGTCAGTACAGAAAATGTCTATATTTTCTCTTTTCACATGAAGATCATCTCCTCTGAAACTGTTGAAGCAATGTAACCAATTTTCACAAGAATGACATGATTTGAAAGGTCACAAGGATGATGTGATTTGGGAGGTCTTTTACAAACGAGCATGACTGCTGGGAAAAAGTGTCTGTAATCTTCTGAAACCATACACACATATTAAACTCTTGTTCTTGTATGACATAGGGAAGGTCCTTTTGAAAATTTTGTTCAGAGTTGACAACAAACATGGCTCGAAGCATGGCACATAAAGTAGTTTAACATAGGACCTTCGTGACAAAAAACTGAGTGGTCATCTCCATTGAGAGTATGAAAATAAATTTGAAAAAAAAAATAGCAGGAATGATATATTGAAGGTCCTTTATCAAAGATTCTTCATTTTGTAATTATTGAACAAAAACATGGATGCCAGTGAAGAATGTATTTAATTGCATACACTATGCATTTATCAAAGACATTTGATCATTCTCTCAGGAATAATGCATGCAAATTGAACTCAAAAACATGCAGTGATTATTCCGTTTACAGTATATACAATTAATGCATAACAATTTTTTATCTTGCAGCCTATTTTTACTATACCTGGTAGAACCTATCCAGTAGAAGTTTTATATACAAAGGAAGCTGAGACAGATTATTTAGATGCTTCAATGATCACTGTGATGCAGATTCACCTTATGGAGCCCCCTGGTGATATTTTATTGTTTTTGACTGGTCAGGAAGAAATTGACACTGCTTGTGAGATTCTCTATGAGAGAATGAAGGCTCTGGGCCCTGAAGTTCCAGATCTTATTATTTTGCCTGTATATAGTGCTCTACCTAGTGAAATGCAGACTAGGATATTTGAACCTGCTCCACCTGGATCTCGAAAAGTAGGTTGCCATTCTATATGTTCGGTTATTTTTAGCATCCTTCCAAATAGACACCCGTCTGAATAATTTTTTTTTCAGGCGCATTTATAAATGATATTTATTTGTGTTATTTTCATTGATAATAGAAATTTCTACTTGAATATTAGCTGTAACTTTCCCGTATGAGATATCAGCAATGATTAGAAATGTTTTATGATAATACAGTAGAACTTTGATGGCTCAAACTGTAATAATTACATTTCATGAATATTCATTTGAATTCCGTCAATTTGATAGGTGAATATCGCTCGCGTGGCATATCAATGTGAAGTTGCAATTCCCATGAAACACATTTGATCATATGACCATGTGGCGGACGAATTAGTGAAAAAAGGAATCCCATTGTACTTGACGTACTAACTTTTTAATAAATTTGTTTTTTTATGATTTGGTTTAAAATGTAATTATAAGTATTGAATGCATTATTTTGAAGTTTCATAGGGATTATGAAAGTGTAGACCGGGCGCACATTTTCAACATGAAGCGCTACTGCGCTTCATTAAAAATGTGCTTCGGTCAACACTTTCATATCCCAATGAAACTTCAAAATAATGCATTCAATTCTTAAATAACTTGAACACAATGGATGCCTCCAAGCCTTGTTGTGGTCCCTTGGTTTCAATTTAAACATAGTTCGACCTCAATGTCTCGAACACCCCTTTGGCTCGAACTGTTTTCATCGGTCCCTTGGGTTTTCGAGCCATTGAAGTTCGACTGTACATCCAACTAGAATATAGAAATCCCATGGTCATGAAATATAATTTACAGTTACTTTTGTACTGTAAAGTGGAAATTTTGGTATGGTTTTGTTTTCATGATTTTGTAAGACAAAGAATTCTAATTGGTAAAAGGGTAATTTTTGCATTCAAAGTCTTTTAAATTTAACGATATTTTTGCTTTTACATTTTATATTTAAAATCAAATCTACTCATGTTTTGGAAATTTTCCCAAGATTTTTCTTGCCCATCAATGCAGCAAAAATTCTACCTTTACAGTACAAAGATATTCGGTAAAATTATTAAGCTTCATGAAACATCAGATATTATTACATATACAACATGGAAAAGAAATAAAATGTTTATAGTAATGATATTTAGCCATCACAATTTGTTTTAATATTTGTAAATGTTTAATCCCTATTTGCATTATTATTATCTTCACTTGTGCAAATTCTGTGATATTAGTAATTCATGTTAAATCGACAAGCATTTCTGAAAGATGAGATTGATTGTGAAATATTCCCATTTTATTGCAGGTTGTCATAGCAACTAATATAGCGGAGACCTCATTAACAATAGATGGTATATATTATGTGGTAGATCCTGGGTTTGTTAAACAGAAAGTATACAATTCTAAAACTGGAATGGATCAGCTCATTGTTACTCCTATTTCTCAGGTAGGTAGACCCTGGGTTTGTTAAACAGAAAGTATACAATTCTAAAACTGGAATGGATCAGCTCATTGTTACTCCTATTTCTCAGGTAGGAAGGTAGTTACAAAGAAAATAAACAATACTAAACCATTGTAATATAGTATTTTGAACCCCCCCCCCCCCCCCCCCCCTCCCCATACCCAATAAAATTGGAAGATACTGTAAGTTAACAGAAAGGAAGACATTTATTGTACTGCAGTCCTTTTCACACAAAATTTTACGATAAAAATGAGTTGAAAGTCTCTAACATTTCATATTGACTTATGATTAAAATTTATTGTAAGATTTTTTTGTGAAAAGGGCCCCAGGTCTCCAAAAATTTTTATGAAACTATAGTAATTTATGTCTAACAGAGATGAGGATGCCAAAAATTTAAAACTGATGGAAGCCAAACAGAAAACAGTTGATGTCATTCAGCCTTACCTTTACAGTAAGCATAGGACTAAATCTTATGGATTGGGAGTGTACATAAACATGATGAAGTTGATGAAATACCTTAAGTACACAAGGTTTGATTATTACAACCAAGTTACATTTTTTGCTTTGATAAAAGCATAGCATTAATTTCCAAATTACAGTATAGAAATTTCTTAAGCAGTAGTTTTAAATTAGGACACAAGTTTGTGATACAAATTATGCGCAAGGAAATCTGTTAAGGGGTAAAAGAATAAATGTAGTTGATTTAGCAACATTGGTTGTAAAAGTAAATCTGTACTTGTTACTATAGGCCCAGGCCAAACAACGAGCAGGAAGAGCAGGGAGAACTGGTCCTGGTAAATGTTACAGACTCTACACTGAGAGAGCCTACAGAGATGAGATGTTACCTACAAATGTACCAGAAATACAGAGAACAAACTTAGCCAGTACTGTGTTATCTTTAAAAGCTATGGGCATTAATGATTTATTGTCATTTGATTTTATGGATGCCCCACCCATGCAGACCCTCATTTCAGCCATGGAACAATTACATGCTCTAAGTGCCCTGGATGATGAAGGATTACTGACAAGACTGGGTAGGAGGGTAAGATATATATGTTATAGTTAAGAGTGGCATTAAATCTTAAATTAATCAATCCTATAACTATTAGATAAAAAAGTTAACCGGAAACACCTACAATGGCTGAAATGACAGAACACAATCCACAAGGGAATTGCACTAAAAACACAAATGAAAGACAAACAAACATAATCAACAATTCGAACTCAGGATAGCCGGATTTGTTCCCATTATTGATGGAGTAACTTTGCTGAAGAATACCTAGCAATGACTACTGGTAAGCTGATTGAAGTCGGTATGAGACTCTAAGATTTTGAGAAATTGTGATATCTTCCATTATTTAAAACGGTCTGACAATGTAACGTGCATTTATGGTCATTTATACAAGTAAATACATGTACATGTATTTGTAACGATTTATTTCTTCCACCATGAAATACTTTCTGAAGTCGTGATTTTATGCATTTGACCTGTAAAAAAGCTAGATATTATTATATAATATATAGTTTCATATAATTTCATTATCAGTAAAATATTTTACCTTTCTAAAGAATTTGTTGAGAGAAAGAAATTTCACAGAAATTATTTCTTAAATATTAAAATTCTTTAGTCATACATTTGAATGTATTCATATGTAGGGTATAATTAAAAAAAATCGATTTTTTTCCAAATTTGGGGCATGTAGGTGTGCAGTTGAATGTTTCTTAAATCTTGTCTTGAAAAATTAGATTAAATGATCTGTGATTTTTCTTACCCTAAATGATATAATTTATGCTTAATTATAGATGGCAGAATTTCCACTGGAACCCATGTTGTCGAAGATGTTGATTATGTCTGTACATTTAGCCTGCAGTGATGAAATACTGACAATTGTATCCATGTTATCTGTCCAAAATGTCTTCTACAGACCAAAGGTAAATGATATGAAATAGAGTTACAACCCTTTAAATGATTGAGATAATACATAAAAGAAATTTTTACAGACCATGGGGGTAAACAGTATTAGTTTTGAGATAAGATATTAGGTTACAAGCCTTGAAAAGATTGATAGTAAAGTAAGTGAGAAACGAACCGTCAGTCAAAAGAACGAACAATCCATGGACAATGGCAAAATCAGACACACTAAGAAACAAGGACACCACTTGAGTACGGGACAAAAAAGAAAAATGAAGACACACATACAGATGAACAACACGGGCCCAATAAAAAACCATGGGTGAGATCAGGTGTCAAGTAGAGTAAGCATCTCCTGCTTCTTATAAGACACATGCCGTGTTTAACATGTCAACTCCGGAAGTAAAGTCAAATCGGATAGAGGAAAAACAAACATTAGTTGTAGAGGGACAGATCTGTTGTCATCTGGGAAACAGATATCCCATAGCGATCCACAAGATCGTGATGTCGACCGTAAAACTTCTGTAGTGATAGAGATAGAGAAAAAAAAACTTTTGTCCAAGCTGCATATAGTTATTTCATGGTTCTAGAAGATAAGATTCTCCATGTGAAGCTTCTGACTTTTATGTTCATATTCTGTCTAGTGGCTTTATATGATATTATTTTACAATTTCTAGTTATTATTGTGATGCCTAAGTGAATTCTACATCTCCCATTTTTCATGCAATAATTTTTTTAAAAAGTCACAAAGTTATACACAAAAATCGCAACTTTGATTGTTTTTTCAGTGGATGGTGAGGCTACTTTGCACCAATCTTATATGGGTCATCTGGCACTAAAAATTACTATTTATGAGAGAATAACTTTCTTCTTCTATTCATACTCTTTTCATTTTCATCCAGTAAAAATTGAATTGAATAGGCAGTTGATCAATGCAGAAACAAAAACATTGGATAAAACATTTTACAAATATTATACCGGACTTATTGTATAATGATCAGTTGTTTGTGCGTCAAAATTTGAAGTACAATCTCTTTACCCACAATACTTCAGTTGCCAAGGGAACAGGGAATAATTTATCCATTCCAGGGTTCCTCACTAACACTACTCCTGCTAGTAATAGTAATTTAACGAAGGACAACAAAATTTTTAAACTGATAGTCCTTCAGGGTAGCCAAATTTTGAAAATTTCATAAATCTGTATTTAATGCCACCAGTAAAATCCTGGCAAGATTAGTGAATTTGGGTGTCATTAAGTCCCTTTGTCTACCAAGGTAGTGAAGTTAGTATCAAACCTAGCTTGCAGATATTGAATGCTTCTTGGGTAACCAGTTAAACATACAGTAAATATTATGTGCCTTAATACTGTTGCTTTACATTTTTTAGAATGAATTGCTCTCACACTTAACATGTGATCTAAAAATTCACCCACAATCCTTCAACTGATAACTTTATTTATTGATATTGTAGGATAAACAGTCTATCGCTGATCAGAAGAAAGCTAAGTTCCATCAAACAGAAGGGGACCATGTAACCTTGCTGGCAGTGTATAACTTTATTTATTGATATTGTAGGATAAACAGTCTATTGCTGATCAGAAGAAAGCTAAGTTCCATCAAACAGAAGGAGACCATTTAACCTTGCTGGCAGTGTATAACTTCATTTATTGATATTGTAGGATAAACAGTCCATCGCTGATCAGAAGAAAGCTAAGTTCCATCAAACAGAAGGGGACCATTTAACCTTACTGGCAGTATATAACTCATGGAAGAACAATAAATTCTCTAGTCCTTGGTGTTATGAAAACTTTGTACAGATCCGGACATTAAAACGTGCACAGGATGTCAGAAAACAGATGTTGGGTATTATGGACAGGTATATTTAATACTGAATATCATCTTATTTTACCTTTCTAAAGGTCCTGCTTACCAAATTAACAGATTTATAATATTTAAATGTCACATAAATTGATAATGAATTAATGTTCTAGAGACTTAAATTATACCATGAAAGCTATCTAAACATTTGGATCATTTTGGCAGACTGTTTTATATGGTTGTAGATAATTACTCTAATTATGTATGCTACAATGTAAGTTCTTTTATTTGTGGACATCAATTTTAGTGGTATTCTTAAATATCACAATGTCGTGGGTACTTAAATTTGTGGTTTGGAAATCTATGCATTGAAACTCTGGGGAAAAATGTATTTCGTTGGGAACCACAAAAATCGACAAAAATTGGAACCCCAAGAACAATAGTACTTTCACAGTATATTGGCTTTGGACAAAATGAATACAAGAATGTTTTACAAATGATTTTTCATTGTACAGGGTAAAGTTTTGACTGCCAGGATAAACATAACATTTTGATTGACCTACTAATACACATTTAGAAGAATATTTTAGAGCAAGAAACTTGGAAAAAATGTATTTTATGATCTGCTAAAGATGGGTTTTATAATGTATTCTTATTAGGATGTGAAAGTCTGGTTGTGTTACAATGAGAATTCTTCATAAAATTGCAGTTAGAAAATGTTTACCACTAACACATTATGTCACATTTTCTATTGTCACTGTTGACAAATATTTTCATGAAAATTGCAACAACTGGACACTATTCATGTATAGGGAAGTTTCAAAATTGAATAGGCTTGAAGGTGCTTTTTGAAATGGTCATTTTTCAGTTTTTTAGCTCACCTGGCCTAAATGGCCATGTGAGCTTTTGCCATCACTTGGCGTCCGTCGTCCGTCTAGCATCCGTCGTCGGGCTTCCGTCGTCTGTCTGTCCGTATACTTTTTACATTTTAAATATCTCCTCTGAAACCACTGGTCTAATTTGAACCAAACTTTACAGGAATAATATTTGTAAGGTCCTTTACTAAGATTTGCTTAAATTTTTTAGATCGGCCAAAAAACATGGCCGCCAGGGCCAAACATAGTTTAACATAGGACCCTATGGGAAAACACACATTTTAACTATCTCCTCTGAAACCACTGGACCAATGTGAACCAAACTTTACACGAACATTGTTTGTAAGGTCCTTTACTAAGATTGCTTAAATTTTTAAGATCGGCCAAAAAACATGGCCGCCAGGGCCAAACATAGTTTAACATTGGACCCTATGGGAAAACACACATTTTAACTATCTCCTCTGAAACCACTGGACCAATGTGAACCAAACTTTACAGGAACATTGTTTGTAAGGTGCTTTACTAAGATTGCTTAAATTTTTCAGATCGGCTAAAAAACATGGCCGCCAGGGCCAAACATAGTTTAACATGGAACCCTATGGGAAAAGCACATTTTAACTATCTCCTCTGAAACCACTGTACCAATTTGAACCAAACTTTACAGGAATAATGTTTGTTAGGTCCATTACTAAGTTAAATTTTTCAGATCAGCCAAAAAACATGGCCACCAGGGCCAAACATAATTTAACATTGGTCCCTATGGGAAAACAAACATTTTAATTATCTCCTTTGAAACCACTGGACCAATTTGAAGAAAACTTTACAGGAATAATTTTTGTAGGGTCCTTTACTAAGATTGCTTAAATTTTTCAGATTGGCCAAAAAACATGACTGCCGGGCCAAACATAGTTTAACATTGTACCCTAGGGGGAAAGCACATTTTAACTATCTCCTCTTAAACCAGTGTACCAATTTGAACCAAACTTTACAGGAAATATGTTTGTAAGGTCCTTTACTAAGATTGCTTAAATTTCTCAGATCGGCCAAAAAACATGGCTGCCAGGGCTGAACATAGTTTAACTTTGGACCCTAAGGGAAAAGCACATTTTAACTATCTTCTCTGAAACCACTGGTCCAATTTGAACCAAACTTTACAGGAATCATATTTGTAAGGTCCTTTACCAAAATTGCTTAAATTTTTCAGATGGACCAAAAAACATGGCTGTCAGGGCCAAACATACATGTAGTTTAACATTGGAACCTATGGGAAAACACACATTTTCACACAATATCTCTTCTAAAACTACTAGAGCAAATTAAGCCAAACTTTACAGGAATGATGTATGGAAGGTCCTTCAGGTAGAATGCTGAATTTTTTTTTTGATCCTCCATAAAACATGGCTGCCAGGGCCAAACATAGTTTAACATTGGACCTTATGGGAAAAGCACATTTAACTATCTCCTCTGAAACTACTGAAGAGAATTGATCCAAACTTTACAGAAATGATGTTTTGAAGGTCCATCACTAAAATTGCCCAAATTTTTTCTGAGCTGCCAAAAAAAGTGCCTAACATCGGGCCTAACATAGTTTAACAATGTGCCCTATGGGAAAATACACATTTCGACTATCTCTTTTGAAATGATTAAAGCAGATTAAACAAAACTTTACATCAATGATGTATGGAAGGTCCTTCACTTAGATTGCTGCCATTTACAGTTCCTCAGATATAAAAATCTGCTGAAACCAGAAAGCCAGGTAAGCGAAATCGGCTCAGCCTTCTGAGCCTCTAGTTTAATATTCACAGTAATAAATGAACTCATACCTTGTCTGAATATTTTCAATTAATCCTTAATCTTACATATTTTTTAACAC
>MJUU01021515.1:172455-182525 GCA_002080025.1 Modiolus philippinarum
AAATAGTATACAAGACAGTACAGACAGACACAGATAACAGCGTTTCACCACCAAGACAACAAAGAGAAACAGGGCTGACATCTTGTCAAAAATGTATAAAAAATCCGAAGGCTGAGAATCCGAATCTGGAATACGCAAAATGCATTCTGGATTACTACCCATTAATTGACGGGTGAGTGTCTTTACTGGATCGTTTTCTATTAGTAGTAACTCTGAAACAAAATAATATATCTGTTCGGATTTTAACATGTATTTCTAAATTTATTCTGACTAGACTGATTATGCATGCCACTGGGAATCTTCCATAGATAGACGGTCCCTGCATATTGACTGATCATCAGAATTAATCTTTCCCCATGTGTATTGTTATAAATACATCGGAATTTATTCTACATCTGTTGAAGCATAGATGACCTCTGTTTTCCTTTGTATGTACATATTGGGAGTTTTATCCTACAAATACTTAAATAGTGATACCATGTATGGCCAGCATGTTGGTCAGAAAAACGCTAGATCATACCAATTCTCACCTTCATGGTTCAACATTTATACAGTTTTTATTCTTATTTTACCGATTTTGATTTCTGGTCTAGCAAATGTCAAGTTTAATCCAAACTGCACTGAAAAGTGGGGTAATCACACGCGCTCCCTGAGAGCCCAAGGCCCATGTATGTGGAGCCCGGAAGCCTGCTAGTGTTGTCCGGAGCCCTAGTGTTGGAACTGGAAGCCCTAGTGTTAGAGCCCAGAGCAGAACTTGGTGGTAATAGCTGCAATCGGCTTTTGATATCGAATGATTTTGAGTAAAGGTTCCTTTGAAAAGCATGTTGTAACACAACGGCAATGGTGAAATGCACATCAATGAACTTGCGTACCAGGAACTAACTTTAGCACTTAGTACTTATGATTTGTCAATTTATGTTTATAGTAACATCGGTATTTTACTGTTTGTTCTAAATATAACCTTTGATGTCCCTAATTATGTCGTTGTCATGTAGATAAATGACACCGAAAGTCATATTTTGTACATTTACGTTTGAAACCCTGAGATATATTGTATATTAATGAAAAGAACAATGTTGCAAATATTGGGCAATACTATAAATAGAATAATAATTTCTTTTTATTATCAATGATGCATAATTGCCATCAAAAGAAACCCCATTGCAGACAACCTTTCATACATCCAGTAAACATTGCAGACAACCTTTCATACATCCAGTAAACATTACATACGACCTTTCATACATCCAGTAAACATTGCAGACGACCTTTCATACATCCAGTAAACATTGCAGACGACCTTTCAAACATCCAGTAAACATTGCAGACAACCTTTCATTCATCCAGTAAACATTGCAGACAACTTTTCATACATCCAGTAAATATTGCAGACAACCTTTCATACATGCGGTAAACATTGCAGACAACCTTTCATACATCCAGTAAACATTGCGGACAACCTTTCATACATCCATTAAACATTGCGGACAACCTTTCATAATCCAGTAAACATTGCAGACGACCTTTCATAATCCAGTAAACATTGCAGACGGCCTTTCATACATCCAGTAAACATTGCAGACGACAAGACCTTTCATACATCCAGTAAAGATTGCAGACGAACTGTTATACATGTAGTAAACATTGCAGACGACCTTTCATACATCCAGTACATTTTCATTTTCCTAAATAGTTTCACAGATTGCGGTTTGAAACATTTGATGGATCGATCTGATTCAATATTATTGATTGTTGTCAGAGATGGTCAAAATGTTATGTTTTGAGAATCGGTCCATAATGGCTTTTATGAGTAAGAAATCTGCTCGATTTATATAGTTTCAAAATATATTATTTCTATCCTTTGGTTAGAGTCATATCTACTGATTGTGAATACTATACTATTTCGTTCACAATATGAAATAGCTCTCTTAATCAAATGGTGACATTTAAATTTTTTCAGCACAACATATAGTTGAAGTATACATATATAGTTGAAATATCTTTTTTTTTTAAATTATCTGCTATTTATTCCATATGAAAGCTAAACAACAAGCATGTTCTCGCAGTTCCCTATTTATTCTTCGTAAATATTGACGAAAAATACTGAATTTGGACTGACGATAGTTTCAAAGCCTGTTAGAAAGAAAAGATGATCGGTGACATATCATTTTTATTTTATTTTTTGAACAAATGGGCTAAAAACTACAACATATCTTTAAAATAAAAAAATCTGATATTTTTATTAGACTCGAACTACTTTTAACCCACATCATTTATTAGAATGCGTTGTTTCAAAAAACAGGAAATAATGAAATTGTGAGTTTAATTTTTGACTTTTCCATTGGTTCGTGGTAAAAAATGTGAGAAACATTGTCTTTTTATGTCATTACTGATCGGAACAGAACGTGGACGTCACAAAGAATAGAATTTTTAAAAACAAATTCACTGCAATATAAAGACAAATCAAAGACTCAAAAGGGCCAGTCAGTTGGAAACTCTCACCTAAGGTTAAATTTTCGAAACTACATAAATTCGAGTAATTACAGTTAAATAGATTTCTTAGTTGTGAAAATTCAAAAATGCAAAGGCATCATGGGATTGTTATTGTACTGTACGTTTCTGATTGGTCAAAACGTATTTAACGAGGACGCTGCGTCGTTTACGGGACTGGAAGAAGGATGTCTGATTCTTTTATAAAGGGGATTGTAATATAGTTTTGTGTATTTGGATTTTCTGGATCATCGCTCAAACTACAAACTTTATAAAAATGGAAATGTAGAGTAAATAATTGTTCTGAAGTATTGCTGTTTTGTTTATTTCAGACACAATGACTTAGCAGATCAGATGTATATGAATGGTAAGGACAAGGTATATACAAAGTTATACGACTTGAGCCAGGATATCAGAAAACAGTTACCTAATAGTCATACCGACATTCCACGAATAAGGGAAGGAAAGTTGTCTGCACAGGTACGCTTGTACGTATTTGATTGGATTTTGAAGAACATGCACCACTATTCAAACACGCCGGGCTATGACATTGAAAATAGATTGCTCTTCACCAAAGTGTACTTCACGTTGCATGACACCGAATTTGATAGTTTCTTGAAGAGTAAATTAAATTAAGTAGGTCATAAAATAGATTTAAAAAATAATAAATTTTATACATACGAGAAAAAAAGCTAAATCACAAACAGACATGAATGAAATTTAATGTAAAAATACTAAAGAACAATGTAACATTCTTATTTCAGTTTTGGTCTGTCTATGTCTCATGTAAGACACAACATATTAATGCTGTACAAAGAACTTTAGAACAGATAGACACAGTGAAGAAATTTATAAACAAGTATCCAAGTTTCTTCAGGATAGTAAAAACAGCAGATGGTAAGACTAGTTTACCAATTTCGTTCGATTGATTGATTGATTAGAATTTTACATCCAATGAGCAATATTTCATCTATATCAGTACAAGATCAAGTTAATCAATTCAAAAGAGAATATTGAAAGGAAGAGAGTAATAACAGGGGAAGGACAACTGGATTGCCACTGGAAAGTAGGCGAAACTGGAAATAAAGCCTTCTATACGATCCACACTGACTCTGATCTCTTTAGAAAATATAGAAGGGTTGGACTTGGCGTTTCTCCACACAATTTGGCTTCAATGGTTCGCAGTAAGGGTTTCCGTATTTTGGCCTATTCTACCCGCACAGACAGGACATTCCCCTATCAACCAACTGGAGACGCACCCGGCAGCTCTTTAGTCGAAGCATCTGAAAACCAATTCAGGTGCAAGGCCAATTTTCACCTTTACCAAATATCTTTGCCTTGATTTTTAAGCCCAGCCTAAATAGTTCGGGTTTGTCCGTCTGTCCCAAGTTAGGTCTACCTTTAGGTTGAATATTTTTTTAGTGAAGGATGTATGATTTTATCGAGAAAACTTTATATAAATACACATTGGAGTATAATTAAACAAAAATTAAAATGCTACTAACTTCATGCATCACTGATCATCGAAAAAAGGGCGATAGTATCAGGTTTAACATCAGGTTGAAGTTTTTTCTGCGACGGATGTATGTTATAATCATGAAACTTTATATAAATACACATTAGGGTATCCTTTCGTAAAATATTCTTAGTTTGTGATATAATTATTAATTTCAATGCACAGCTTGAAACCTTAAAATAACGGGGTACATATATACCAATACTTCAACAAAATTGAAAAGTTTTAAATTACTCCTGAGAAAAGTTTGGAACAAAATACTTTTTATTCACAAGAAAACGAAAGTATAAAGCACATAAATTGTTTTGAATTTTCTTAGGGATAAAAGAAGCATACGAAGAAGGGAAGTTTGCGAGTTTGATGGGAATGGAAGGTGGTCATTCTATCAACAGTAGCCTGGGTAATCTGAGGATGTTTTATGACCTTGGTGTTAGATATATGACATTGACTCACAACTGTAATACTCCATGGTAAGGAGAAAAAAAAGCAAGGCCATTTAGGCATGAATTGGACCATCTTCATAATTTGCTCAAATATTGTCGAAAATCACGTAAGATGGTCTCTGATTCGTTTTCTTCCTTGAAATAACATGAATACTATATGACACAGTTGTATTCATTCTGACATATTAGCCGTCGAACATGGCTGTAAATAGCCTTTTGTTTCCATTAAAGCCAATACGGTGTTAGGAAAGATGGTACTACTCGAGGGACACCGAGAACAAAACCCTTTTTTGTCTACGAGTGTATAAACATTTGCGCTTCCAATTTGCAGTTAATGTACGACCATTTTTATTTTCGGGGGAGGGCTTGGGCGATTCTGCCAAGAAAAATATTTATTTTCATGAAAATCTCGAAAAAATATTTATTTTCACCAAATGTCACATTTAATCATTTCCTTGCATTTGCAGCATTTTTTTTTTCTTCAAAGCAAAATTCAAATTATTTATTTCCATGAAAAGTGGGATTAGAATATTTATTTTCACTGGCATCAAAGTTAAATTATTTATTTACAAAATCGCCCAACCCCTCTACCTCCTGAAAATCAAATGGTCGTCCCCTTAGTTAAGTATGGTTCTTGAGGTGCTTTACAATGATTTTCAACAAAAACATACAAAAATTATAAAAATCTGTTAAACTGTATTCAGATTGTAAGTTCACTGCTTAATCTTTTATCCAAAAATATGAAAATGTATTTGAACTGATTTTGTTGCGATAGTCTATTTCACACATGGCCTGTTTGAACAGTTTTGAATTTCATGCTTTCATAAAATTTGTATGATGAAGGAAATAAATTCACGGGAAAGTGGCAATGCCTCAATAGTGTAAGTTGTTGTATAATGTACATATTTCATGATATTTCTAACACAATTTTTTTAATGAAAATAAGAAGCAAAAATTAAAAAAAATTCCTAAACACGGTATTCATATCCAGCACTAATTAAGACAGCATGACGAAGACAAACAGATCAACAAAAATGAACAAGAACACCACAATACTCAAGCCTCATTATTGTATTAGCATGTGAACCTCTACAAAAACTGAGAAATTACCAAAGGTTAGCATGATTTTCTCCACACGTGGCCCCCACCAAAATGCAAATGAAGAGTCCGGTTTTGTCACAGTCGGTGTTTATCATTACGGTAATAAACTCTAGATATACCAAAAAATATCTATTCTCATCTGTGAAATAGAAACATTGTAACAGTTTGTCAAATCATGGTGACAACTTGCTGTACATACTACAGGCAAAAAGAAATGGCGAATTAGTTGTGAAATTTAGACACCATATGCCGGGGATGTGGGAATATTACTACTCAAAAACGGGAGTTCGTTATTGGAAAGTCGAAATAAAACACTCACATCGTAAAGTTTTGTTTTCAGACGTCCAGAGTTTTCAATAAAGAGGTATAAGACCAGGCATGCTGCTGATGATGGTGCATCACTGGTCCCTTTAATTTCGAGTTCCTTAAATTGAGGATTGTTTAATGAAAGAACATCATTTATATAACGGAAGCTGATATTAAAGGACTTGGCTAGCTTATTGCCTTTTTCTGAACTTTCCCTTGTATGAACCTGTCTTCACACTAATAAAGAAGCAAATCGGCTAAAAGTGGCGCACAATTAGATAGGAAAACTTGTTCTCCAAATTCAAGAAGTATGTCATCAATAAAAAATCCCAGGATTGCGATGATATCCTCATCTTTAAACGTTTTGTTTGAATAAGTACTATGTTCAACAAAATAGGTTCAATGATGACGTTGATGTTACTTGTGACCTTCTGGCAGAACAATTTGTTCTGTCAGAAGGTCGTATGTGAAAAACACTTATTTCTCTTAGGCAGATACACCTATTATTCCATGCTGAAAAGTGGTATTTATAAGGCGTATTTGTAATAAAATATTCAATATGGATAAAAGTTACAGGACTCAAAATCTGCACTTACGACATATTCTGAAAGATTTGTGACTTACAACATACGAAAGAACGAAATCACTTACGACCTCTTTTTCTTGCTCCAAGCGTTCTTACGACTTTATCTTTTGCACGTTAATAGAAGTACACTGAAATGCTACTATATTTTGTACCCGACTTGCAGTATCACTACTAAGTGTGCCCTATTATTTCTTGAATTGTTTGTTGTACGATATACCAATAACTGTTGGAGAACGTATCACTGTTAAAGGTAAAGAAAAAGAAGGGGGAGTTTTCAAAATCATTTTCAGTCTTAACCAGAAAACATATGTTTTCTATCTGGATGACAATGCTGCATTCCAGAAGATAGAATCTGTGCCACCACATAATTGGGGCATTATACGAAGATGTACATGAACAAGAACGTCACTAAAGAGCATACATACCCTTTCAAAGTAAATTATGTTACTCTACGTTTTTATATTTTATAGGAGTTTACTGTCGAATGTTTCAGTTTTGACTTTCACATGTATTTGTGAAGTGGTATTTATTTTTGTCCCGTTTCCTTGCCCATCCTCCTTATCTAATATCTGTAGTGCCTAAGGTATTTACTGCCGATGTTTTACTAATAATTGCTAAAATGTTTCAATGGAGCTTCAAATTTTCTGTTCTCTTAAAGAGATATCCACCATATTTGTATAAAGTACAAGTTTTGCAAACTTGAAAATAAATTCGGAGATAATAATGAGAAGACCAGAAGACCAGTGTACGAAGGAAGATGCTTGATTTGCCGGAGCACCTTATTATTTAGTTGGTGTTTTCTGCACTATTTAGGTATTTGTGTTGTCATGGCAACGTGTGATTGTGTTGTTCTGACCACTCATGTCGATATTATAGACTTGTACTTGAATTCTACACGACCGTATATATATATATGTAATGAGAGCATATCAATTTTATAGTTCTAAATATTTTCAGGGCAGATAATAATAAAGTTGACAAGAATTCCTCCATACCAACACATAACGGATTGACCAAATTCGGCAAGGTAAAGCGTAAAATTAGCTGGCAGTTTAGCGGCGAGCACTCCTTGACCCATCTTTCAAAATTACGTTTTGTTCCCCCATTTTTCTTTTCAAGATTGTAGTCATGGAGTAAGTAGTCTACCTGTATGGGTTTTATTCGTGTGTTTATTATACGGGATAGAGAAAGTGGAGGTTTGGGTACTTATAAACCTGTTTAAACCTACCACTGACTTTAGCTAGTGCCGGTACCAAGTCCGGCTGTCTCGAGTTCCTATCGTTGTTTACGTTTGTCTTTTGTATTTTTATTTGTGTTTTTTTCTTGTGCAGTTCCTATTTACTTTGTGGCATGTGGCTATGTTTTTCGACCATTGTAGGTGTTTCCTGTTATCTTTTTTATTCTATTTTTCTGGGTGAGCATGATTTGGCTAAGTAACTGAATAACGACTGAAGATCACAATTTGTTGAAACAATAATGTTATCATGGTGCACTTTCGTATTTTCTTGCTAAACGTCCTCGTTCTTTCTCTTTCCTCCTCTGTCTCTCTTTTAAAATGTCCTGTTTCCTTTCGATATTTTTTCTCAAGAGTCATGCATGCATGTCGTACTTGATAAAGCTCTGTGACATGTTATGGTACACTGATTTAACATGTGCAACCGTATCAAAGATCTTGAAAACATTCTAAAACGTAGTTACACAGTAATGGACCGTCGTTCGAATTTTCTGAATGCTAGTCATAACAAATAAAATGGAATTTGTAAGGGATGAACAGTATCAAAACTTATTAAAACGTTTGCGCAATACAAAAAAAAACTGACAATCTGATTTCGAAGTGAAGCGTACTATAAAGAAGAATAAAGAACGATAAAACGGTGCAAAAATATGCCAAAAAACACTGGCATTGTTTTCCGATGTTGCCATTGTCCTTTGGTTATACATGGGGGTAACAACAAAATTACCTAACAGAATTGTAAAGAGTCATAGTCTATTAGGCAAAAAAGATAAATCAGGTGGAAACCACCGGAAAAATTATCGATCGTAATTGTTCTAACTTGGTACAGGCATCTCAAAAATGGTGTTTTAAGGTAGTACGGGAGTTTAAAATTGCGCATCATTCTTGCGCATGTGACTTAAAATGCGGGAACGTTGACGAAACCATTTTCAATGTCTTATAATAGTTAAATTTGATGAAATATGCCACTTTTATTAAGTCACCACGCAAAATATTGAACCTTTCAGCTAACTCCAGTTTTATTAAGGGGAGATAATTTGTATAGAAATAATAGGAAAAAATGAGTTTTTTGCAATTTATTAAAAATAAGTTCGGTGACCCCCAATTTTTTTTCATGGAAATTGAAAGACAGTGTATAAGCTATTAATTTACCAAATTTTAAAAAATTCTATCTGATGTAACTAAAATAATTTAAAATTTTGTTAAAATTCGCTAATTTTCCCTATTATTTCAACCAAAATAGCAGATTTTTACATTTCATATTTCATTCTTATATGGCCGGTGACCCCTTATTTTTATTTTATTTTTTATATGCTCTAATAGCAAAGGGTAAATCATGAAAAATCAGAAAATTCTGTCTGACAGAATTTTAGACCCCTGTACCACCTTAAGCCACTTTAATGGCGCAGTTTTATACTGCATTGTGAGCACGTACTTTAAAACAAATGTAAAACATCTCTGTGTATTCGATAAATAACCGAAGGAAAATCGAATGCCGACCTTGTAGCTTACTGTTTTACAATTTGTATTCAGATTGTTATCAAAGAGATGAACAGAATAGGTATGATGGCAGATTTATCTCATGTGGCAAAGAAAACAATGGTAGATACCATCGCCGTGTCAAGAGCGCCTGTTATATTTAGTCACAGCTCGGCTTACAGTGTCTGTAACTCTGTACGAAATGTACAAGATGATGTACTTGTCATGACGGTCAGTATATTTTTATGTCTAAGTTTAAGATGTCGAAATTTTATACATCGTTCTTTCAAAAATACAACAATCGAGGAAAGGTACATTTTGTGAATATCAGAATAATTCTTGTAGCCATAACTAATCTAATTTAATGACACAAAAGATATTTATTTTGATTTAAATGCTGTATTTAATTCTGGTGATTGCATAGGCTATCTGTTGCTTACACAATTTTTTTAGCATCCATGCAATAGTATGGCTCTTTGAGTAATACTTTAGTCCTCGAGCGTATCCACAGTCCGATACATGAAAAACCGATTATATCTGGACACTTGAAATATTTCAAATTTGGTTGAAAAGTAAGGAATATCTATCTCCCTTTGGGCATTTGCTATCCATTTGGTTTTATGCATTTTTCGGGCTTTTTTCTTCCAATTGTTATGATTTGATCTCCACCGAAGACATACAAGTAAAAATCGTTTTGAAATGAACAGTATTATGTGTTATCTGTTTAATGATATGGTTAAAAGAAAACAAATAAAACTGAAAGACCCATTGATATGACCAAGACCAATAACTAAATACCGAAGTCACGGTGAATTTACTTTCTGCATATGCGCATTTCGACAACTTATGTCTCATCAGTGCAGATAAAATCTAAACGTTTGGAAGACCATTAACTCAAAGATGTTTAAGAACTGA
>MJUU01021515.1:188059-200214 GCA_002080025.1 Modiolus philippinarum
AAGGGTAAGCATGATCTGCTCCATGCGTGGCACCCGTCACACTGCCAATGAAAAGTCCGGTTTTGTCTCAGTCGGTGGTAGTCAGTCCGGTAACAAACTCTGGATCTACCTAAAGATATCTGTTCTCATTTGTGAAATAGAAACATTGTAATGGTCTGTCAAATCATGGTGACGACTGTAAAACATTTTGGACTGATTCAGAAATGAAACGGCATTATGGGATCGTCATTGTTCTCAATGTGCTTGATTGGTCAAAATGTATTTTACGAGGACGCTGAGCTTGCGCAACGTCATTTACGAGGACGGAAGTTGAATTTCTGAATAGGTCCAATGCAACAGTGACTGAACATACCCTTGATGTATCAGTTTTTGAGACAGTAATTTCGCTCTGTTGACAAAATCGTTGTACAAACTACAGGCACGGCAATGGCGAATGAGTTGTGAAATGTACACGCCATATGCCGGAGATGTGGGAATATTGCTGCTGAAAAACAGTAAGTTCACTGATGGAAAGTCGAAATTATCACGCTTGTCGTTAAATTTTGTTTACAGACGTCCAGAGTTGTCAATGTAGAGGTATAGGTCCAGGTATGATGCTGATGATGGTGTATCAGTGGTTTCTTTGAAGGATTCATAACGCGCCCTTTATTGCACCAACATTTGGGCAGAAATTCTTACATGGGACACCAGATCATACTCCTGTATTTTGAGGCCTGTGTTAATTGTATTTTCATTTTTTTCTTTTTCATGCTATGTACTATTCTTATAAGGAAGTGCATCTAAACTTTCATCTTAGTTGTCCACAAGTATTTAGGCCCAACAGAAAATTAATTTATGTGACGCAAAGATACTTGTGGACAACTTAGATTTAAGTTTTATACCTGTAAAACTACTTAGGAATGTTTTATATATATAAAATTTGATGACAGTCAACATTTTTGGTTGAAAAACATCTGCCGTTGATATAAATATAAAGCAGACCCGACAAATGAATTATTCGATGTCATGCTAAGCTAAATGGCTATACATCAGTTTTCTAATAAACATTGTCACAAAAGATACAAATTTATACCGTTTTGCATTGTCAATCTTTGAATAAAAAAGTTGCTTTTACGAATCTTTTACGAATACAAACAAATTTAAATGAGCCGGCAAATTTCAGTTCGTTATAATATAATCGTTGAATATAACTTTGTCAGCAGTTAACATTTTTCTGAAATCTATAAATAACATTTTATGGATGCAGTTTTGATATGACTTCTGTTCAGTTCGTTGTGAAATATTTGTTAAACAATACAGAGTATTAAAAACGTAAAAAAAAAGTCACTGTTGCAATTGTCACTACGGAAGTTTTACGGTCGTAACCACGATTTGACAGACCATTACAATGTTTCTGTTTCACAAATGAGAACAGATATTTTTAGGTAGATCCAGAGTTTGTTACTGGACTGACCAACACCGACTGTGATAAAACCGGACTTTTCACTGGCAGTGTGACGGGTGCCACGCGTGGGGCAGATCATGCTTACCCTTCCGGGGCACCTGATGATACCTCAGTTTTTTATAGCGGTTCACAATGCTACCCCTTTAATTGTGTGGCGTTCTTGTTCATTTTTGTTTATTTGTTTTGTCTTTGTCATACTCTCTCAAATCGTGTTGGGTGTGTATTGTCGTGATTTTGGATTTATGAGAAATTCCAAAACATCTAAATACCACATTTAGTGTACATATTATTTTTTAAACCTTGGATAAAACAGCAAATTACGAAATTGAGTAAAGAGCACTGTTTGGAATCTCTGAAAGCCTTCTATAAAATATAAGAAAAATGATCAAATATTATACATTGTACTATACAGTGGTAGCTGTGCTAAACCTTAACAATATATTATATTGACCTTTACCTAGTGCTTTTGTAATGCATATTTTTTTTCACTGGGTTAGTTCTTGCAATTACACTCCAAAAATCCATTGAATCATCTCTGAACTGAGTAAGACTATATATATTTAAAAAAAAACAGGAAAGACGTAATAATCACTCTCCCCTTTTCACAATTTTAAAAATTATTTATTACATTTAGAAACTGAACATAAAGCAAGACTTGCATTTTAGTAAGCAATGAAAATCACCCACAGATCTATCGACAGGGGTTCTATTAAACAGTGAAGGTAACAGTAAACACCTACACAATGGCCGATAACTACAATTACATGCAACAATCCACAGGGGAACCGCACCAGAGAAATACATAACAGACTAGAGACAAAAAACAGGACAACAGCAAACACCTACAATGGCCGGGAACTACAATTACATGCCACAATCCACAGGGGAACCGCACCAGATAAATACATAATAAACTAGAGACTAACATGAATAACGATTACAACAACAGCAAACACCTACAATGGCCGGGAACTACAGTCACATGCCACAATTTACAAGCGAACTTCACTTAAAAAAAGAAAAAAAAAACATAATGAAAACAAGAGACAAACATAAATAATGATAGGAACTCGGGATAGTCGGACTTGGTACCGGCACTAGCAAAAGCTATAGCGGTAGGGTTAATCTGGTTTATGGGTTTGTCTTTTTATTGTCTTTTTCTTCGTTTTATTTCAAGTTGCTTATATCAAAGTTGTTGGTCTAAAATTGCGGTAACATGCTGAAAAAACGGCACGAAAACGCCAGTAATGAAGTAGTAGTGTAATTTAGTTTATATTGCGCATTTGTTGCAAAATAACGGTCTCAAAGATTACAGTAATACTCCCCCCACCATATACAGCGAAAACGTTTATAACGTATTTAGAAATGACTGAATATGGAATGCATGTACAGAGAGCATGTAATTTTTCCTCTGACAAATTATAATTGCGATGAAACAGAAAAAATGACAGTTTTCTTCATTACCATATGTCGATTGAAATTATGCTCTTTATTTATTTTTTTTCTCATTAGTGTGCTTTGCGCAATAAATTAGTCGACCTGCACGTCAGATTTCTAGATGCGAAATACTTGTTTTAAATTGTCAGACGTGCAAATAGCTGTAATAACAAAATTGCCGACCAGAATTGTCAAAAGCCAAAGCCCAAAGGGCAAGCAGACAGATGCAAAACTACCGGAAAGTTAACGGAAATGGTTCTACTGTAAAAGTAGTAATTTTCGCGGTGTACTAATTTTCACTATTTTCGCGGTTGACAAACGACCGCGAAAATTAGTACCCGCAAATATCTCAGAAAAAATTAGAAGCTACTAATATTTTCCTAAAAACGCGAAAATTGATACCCGTGTACATGTCACAGTTCACGAATCCGCGAAAATTAATACGTTTACAGTAACTTGGATTTTTATTAGGTCCATTTTGTTCATTTTTATTTTTTTTCAATTTTTCTGTGTCGCACTTATGTTATGTCTTTTTTTTTCGATGTTGCCTCCTTGGATTAATCGTGTTAGACTGGCGGTTCGATCCACACTTACCTTGTTACAGGCATTTAAAAAGAAATGGTGGCTTAAACAGGTCTCATGGTGCATCAAACACCCCCTTCCATTACGGGAGTGTCCGAAAGCAGCTCAACAGCTATTGTCATTGACAGGTCGCTTTTGCAATACAATATTCTACTTGATGGTTAAAGAATTCGGTTTTCTATTTAAATGATATCATTGTTGTCACTGTGTCACTTTTTTCACCCTTCATGCTTACAAAAGGGTTATTTATTTAACAGTTTTATTACCTTCATACATAACCTCTTGTCCAATCACTTGTCTCGTTTTTTGTCGCTTAAAAACATCTGTCCATTTAAACATTCAGTTCTTCATTTTTCCTCGTTAAAATGCGCATAGCAGGTTATGTTTTGCAGTAACAGTCATAGAGTTTTTGTAAACTTGATTTTATGACCGAAAAAATATTTCAACGGATAGAGTTGTATATAGAAAAATTTTTGAATTTTTGAGAGAGCAAAATGTTGAATAGTTGTGATTTTAAATTAATTTGTGCGATTCAGAAGTAAAACAGACGACGGGAGGACTTCACGTAGAGGACTTATAAATCAATTAGGGGTGAGTGATTTTAACCTAATTTGCTACACGTCCAGGTTGATTTTTTTACTACGTGGCGAATGTTATAATTCAATTTAAGGGGGTTCGCTACTCCATATGAAAATAAATAGGATTTCAAATAAATGTGATTTTTTGTTAGAAAATACAAAAAGAAGTAATTTAAGTGAAAAAACTTGATAGGTTGATGATCTCCTTTTTGAGATTTAAATGATTGAAAATTTGGCGGGAAACTGAACTCCTCTGATTTTTCATGGGATTAACATTAGCAAAGTTTGACCAAGAATGGAAGTGACAGAATAAATAAAATTTAATGAAATTCTTACAGAATGCTCCTAAAGATGTAAAAAATGAAATTATGGGAAAAAATAAGGGGGTCCATGGGCAAAAAATTATAATGCTTTTAAATGGATAAAACCAGAGAATTCCGAAAATCTGACAGAAATCCCAAAACATGAGGAGCGAACCTCCTTAATAGGTCGTTTGCTTCTTTTAAGGGTAAATACCATTTAACTTTATCCATAATGTCTATCGTGATGTGTATTGTGTATCTTTTTAATTTTATGTTTGATTTAGTTACATCAAGTTCGAACCAACCTTCAACAACAAAGAGCTCCTATCTCGAAAGTTTCGTATTAATGCGGTAAAACATGAGGAACGTGGCCCCAACGCCTCTCCATTATCTGTTCCCTTTTTAGTTGAGTTAGGCAGTTCGTTGACGGGCACCCTCCGCTCTAGTTCTATGACATTATAACTGTATATGCCCCTCATGGGCCCTTTGATTAGGTCAATAGAATTATCTTTATCTTCATCCTTTATCTTATGGCATGAGTTCAGTGTTTCGGTTGTTTTGTGACTGTTCCCCATTTCGTTGACTTGTATAATTAGTTTAGTTGAAGATTGTTGATGTTTTCTCACAGAAACAACGGCAGTAGAATACCGAAGGAAGTTTACCATGCACATTTATCAAACTAAAACCGCTTAATTTCACAACATCTCGAAATCTGAAGTGTAAGTTGGAGATAACTGTACGCAAACCCCTGTGTTGAATATGCAAATTCAGAAAAAAAAATTGACTGTCAATTTATCTGATTCATTATACACCCGCTTTAGTGGTGGTATATAGTGATCATGGTGTCTGTTCGTCCGTTCTTTGTCCGTCAGCCATAGGTTACCTACTTTGTGCCAACAACTCCTCCTAGATCACAAAATGTTCAGTACATATTGTCATTGTGCACCAGATAGTTGAAAATTTGATTCGATTTTTTTCTGGAATTCAATGGGGAAGCGAGGGTATGATAAAAGTAAGTTTTTTACGAATAAGTAAATACCGAAGTCACTGTGAATTTACTTTCTGCATATGCGCATTTCGACAACTTATGTCTCATCAGTGCAGATAAAATCTAAACGTTTTGAAGACCATAAACTCAAAGATGTTTGAAAACTGATAGAGAACAAATAACCAAAGTGATCTAAATTTAAAGCCAAAATCAGCTAAGGACGAAAGGATATGGAGTAAATGAACATGAGACCATAACACATATGTAAATTGCTCACATTTTTTCTAGTTTTAATTTGTCGGCAGAACAAACTACATGCTCTCTGTGCATCCATTTTGCAACCAAAGTCATTCGGCAAAACAAATGCATGCTTTCAGGAGAGGTTTTGGTACCCATAAACCGGTTTAACCCTACCTCTGGCTTTTGCTAGTGCCGGTACCAAGTCCGACTGTCCCGAGTTCCTGTCGTTGTTTACGTTTGTCTTTAGTCTTATTTGTGTTTTTCCTGTGTAGTTCCCTAGCAGATTGTGGCATTTAATTATAATCTTCAGCCATTGTAGGTGTTTCCTGTTGTCCCTTTTTCATCTTTCAACATAAATAACAAAATACCGAAGTTACTGTAAATTTATTTTCTGCATATGCGCATTTCGACAACTTATGTCTCATCAGTGCAGTTAAACCAAAACATTTGGAAGTCCATTCACCAAAAATGTGTAAAA
Source organism: Modiolus philippinarum (assembly GCA_002080025.1). Lineage (NCBI taxonomy): Eukaryota > Metazoa > Mollusca > Bivalvia > Mytilida > Modiolidae > Modiolus > Modiolus philippinarum. The sequence continues at coordinate 194,109 of MJUU01021515.1, forward strand.
GCTGATAGAAAACAAATAACCAAAAGGATCTAAATTGGAAAGCCAAAGTTCAGCTAAGGACTGAGCTGTGCATGAGGGAGATAAGCGATTAATAGATATAAACGTTTTGCGGCGAAAACGGATGTTGGTATTTTTTACTCTTTTGTACAAAATGGCCCATTAGAAATAAGAAAATGATATAGATCGGTGATTGGAAGAAGCGATGACCTTTGTTTATCAAGAGGTATATTTAACTGAATTTCCAGAAATAAGGGAAAATATGGGTTTTCTTTAGCAAAGAAAGAGACCCTTACACTATGAAATAAAAGCACAAACTTAAACTGTTACCCTGCATATTTTATTTGTGTGCTTTACCTGAGTTCCATTCATTTTGATTTTTTCAGTATGTCACCGTATCCACAAAAGACCTTTGACATTAAAAATTTCAACAAAACTGAAGAAAAATCGACATTAGAAGCTATTTTCATTAATACCCCGAAACAAATTTTGCTTTACATTTAGTTTCTAAAATAAATAAATAATTTTTAAAAATGTGAAAAGAAGGGGAGTGACGCGTCTTTCTTGACATATGATAAAATACATATTCTTGCCAATTTCAGAGATAATTCAATGAAAGAATGCTGACCACCGGATTTTTTGTATGTTAATGACAAAAATTCAACGTAACCAACGAGAAAAGAATTCATTAACAAACGCACTTTGGAAAGCTCTAAAAGATATAATATCAATGACTTATTCTTAAGGTTTGCTATAGAACAGAAGAAATGCACAATGTATAATATTAGAGTATTTTCTGATATTTTAGGAGGGGTTTCGTGTTTTTCCTCATATAAATATTTTCCTTATTTTATTCCAGCAATTCGAAATAGCATACAAATTAAGTACAATTTCGATATTTTGGGTTTTTTTTTAAGATATAACGTAATATCATGATTCATTTTCTACATTAAAAATGATATTTGGAGGTTTCCGAATGTTTTGCATTTACTGAATTGCATACATGCAGAGACTAAATTTACAGTAACTTCGGTATTTTGTTATTTATTACCACTGGGCCGATGCCTCTGCTGGTGGGCTGTTAGTCCCCGAAGGTATTCACCTACCCAGTAGCCATTACTTCGGTGTTAGTCCGAAAGCCGATTCTATTTGGAAATTTACAATATCTAAATTGAAGAACATTTTCGTTAAAACTAAGGAGTATCTCCTTCTCCATAGCCCTGTCCTAAGCTGAGATTGGCTCCACTATTTAGATCCTATTGTTAATTTAGTCTCTATCAGCTTTTACACATTTTACGGTATATGGATTTCAAAATGTTTTTATTTGATCTGCACTGAAGAGACAGAAGGTGTTTTAAATGATGTACAAGCATTTAGTATAACAAATCTTCTTGACATTCTGTTGAATAATTCATTTGTTGTGGGATCTACTGAAGCATATATTTCTTTTATAATGTCATATAAAAAGGCAGATGTTTTCCAACGAATGATAATGTTTTGATGCTTGCATTGTTTTGACAAGATTACAAATGACTAAATACCGAGGTTACTGTGAATTTAAATTCTGCATACAAATGACACCATACTCTATATTGTGTAGTGTAGGAAAAGTGCAAATAAACCTTCATCACACTTTGTCCAACACTGAATATGGGAATTATATATAACTGACCATGAGGGAATCCCGGAAATATAATTGTCCATCACTTCAATATTCTATGGGGACAGGGTATGTTGATGCATAGTCCACCATCCCAGTGTCAGGTGGTGAAAATCTAATTGCGGCAAGCAATTTGTGAAATGGGAATAATTTAAGGACAATTTAATTTCATAACTGAATACACAGGTGAGAATCTGTGTCAACTATGATTATGTTTTTTTGTTTTTTGTTTTTTTTCGTTTTTTTTAAAGAACAGTTGGCGAGTCTATATGCAATGATAGGATAAGGAGTAAAAGTACATGAGAAAAAGTCTCTGCAAATAAATATTACGTATCACGAATTACTTCATTTTGCATAGTTTACATGCAAGGGACCGACCATTCAACTTGAAGGGGTTATGTTTTTTTTTATTCTGGACAGAATTTTTTTTTAATTTGTATCATCAATTTTTTAATGCATAATTTTGTTGGGCAGAGAGCCTCCTTAAGAATATTTTTAATCGTTTATGCAGTTAGAATAATTTCCGCATAAAATCAGTTTCAAAATATTTTTTTGAGGGAAAAAGCAGAACCCCCTTTTCAAGTTAAAAGGTTGATCCCTTACAGAAGAAAACACTGCTACTGATACTATAGAAAAAAGAAGGGAAACTGGGAATGTGTCAAAGCCACCATAAGATCTCCAATGAACGGTGAGAAAACCCCACACCCAACGGCAGGTCGGAGTCGGCCCCTGAACAAAGAGCAATCAAGTCCATATATGTATACAATTATACAGTGTTTCTGTTCACGCAACATGATTGACCTCTAACTAAAAACTTGAATAGAAAACTTTTGCTCACAATAAATGATAAATACCGAAATTACTGTGAATTACTGTGCATTTCGACTACTTATGTCTCTTCAGTGCAGATCAAATCAAAACATATGGAAATCCATAATCCAAAATGTGCGTAAAAGCTGATAGAGAACATTGAATTACCAACAGGATATAACCATTTCGGGTTTTCAGTTTTCCGGTGTTTTTTTTACTTTCTTTGTCTTTTGCACTTTTGATTTCGAGTCCCGCCAATACTGTCCGTTAATTTTGTCATTAATCTCATGTTTTACTTGTTTATAGAATCAAGTGTAATTGAACAATTACATGACATATAAGGTAATTTGATGAGGACTGTAAACTTGAACGATTTTTTTCTTTTATTTGTAGGTCAGGGATGAACTTTTGTTCGAAAAGCCATATGAGGACATTTTGGAAGAGACAGACACATAAATATATATATATCAATGCCGTACATTTATTTATATGAAAGAACTATATTTTACCGAAGTTACTGCAAATTTAGTTTCTGCATATAGCCATATCGACAAATTTTGTCTCTTCAGTAAAGATCAAATCAAAACATTGAGGAACTAAGGCCTAACAATATACAAAAATTCTAATACTGAATGTTCAAACCAACGGCAGTATAGAATACCGAAGGAACAAAGGAGTTGTATTAACAAAAATCGAAGTCCAAAAGACGTAGGAAAAAACGAGAACACAGAAAACAATGACGTTAGACAGCCACAGAGCACAGAAAAAAACATAACATTCAAAACCAAGGCAGTCACAGTGTGAACTCCCATGAAACTGAGAGTGACATCAGGTGCTCCTGGAGGGTGAGCATGCCCTGTTCTATTAACAGCACCCGTCACACGGTCGGTGAGGCATTATATGTTTTTGAATGATCTGTTAGGTGGCTGATTGGTTAATGCCATTTTCTAACCCTGAAACAAAACCTATTAAAAATCAAATTAAATGAAACTAAGCTAAGAAGACATTTTACTTGAGTCATATACACTTAGTTTCAAACAAATTTTCTGGAATTTGCATATTTTACGTTTCAATATAATGGTTTTCGAGTTAAAACAGAAGCACTAGACTATCTTTACATCGGCAAAGGAAAACCAAAGCAAAAGAGGGATAAAGGATAAAGTCAAAAACGAGGCAATTCATTTCCCCCATCAGGTGCTCCGGAAGGGTAAGTATGATTTGCTTCAAGCGTGGCACCCGTCACACTGCCAAATAAACGAAAAGGTCTGTTTTTGTCATAGTTGGTGTTTTTCAGTTCGGAAATAAACTCATTTGTGGAATAGAAACAGTGTAATGATCTGTCAAGTCATGGCGACGAAGGTAAAACCTCTACAGTGGCACAGTGGTTGGACATAACCTTGGTGTATAAGATTTTGAGACAGACATTTTGCTCTGTTATTATAGTCACTGTACAAAGTTGCAAATGGGCTATGAAGTGCACAGGCCATACAGTGGGGATGTGGGCATAGTATTGCTCAAAAACGGGAAATCACTGTTGGAAATTATAGTAATCATCGCGCTTGTCGTAAGATTTGTTTTCAGACGTCCAGAGTTATCAATATAGCTGTAAAAGTATAGGTATGATGCTTATATTGGTGTATCATTGGTCTCTATAGGCTTAGATCATTTGAATATAGATGATGAAGGTTATCCTAAAAAAATGAGAATTGTTCAATAGAAGAATATAATCTATATAAAGGACACTAAAAAAGCCTTGACTAGCTTGTTATTTTTTCTGAACTAGTCCTTGTAAAAATACAAAAAAATACAGAAGTGGCATAAAAACAGTATACTTCGTTATGCTGTACGCGTGTTTCAAGGAGTAACCTCTCATCAGCAGCATTAAAATCAAATAATAAGGAAAGGCATCATCAAAAAGTTGTAACAAAAGAAGTACTCATTACCAAAAAAATTGAAATAGGAAGCCAAATTCAGTACCAAGAACATCTACCGAGTGCCATACACGGAATGAAGCCTCGGTTTTTTAAGGTGTTAGAATTTTGATAAAAACAGTTAATTTCTTTAACCTGTCTTCAATTGAATATCTTAAACTGGCGTACAATTAGTCCCCATAGGTATGGCAATGGTCTGTTTAGGAATGCTTGTTCTCCGTATTCTACAAATTTGTTATCAATTCAAAATTCAAGAATCGCAATGAGATCTTCCTTTTCATATTTTTTGTTTGAAGCGTTATGATAAGTACCAAGTGTCTTTTCTCACCCTTTTTACATGTTTTAGCAAAAAAGACTTTAAACCCTTGAGTAATAACGCTAACTTATCCTGTGGCAAAATTGTATAAAATGCAGCAAAAAATCAATTTTTGACATTTAAATTAAGACAGATATTCTATCAAAATTTTGTTTTCTGTTTTTGAGAATCCACATCCGATTCACCGCACTTGTTGAGTATGCTTCATCACTATATATACCTGCAGCATCTTTGACTTCAGTAAGTGCTTAGAAAGGGGATTTGTTGTGCATTTTGCAGACCTATCAATTCAGTTCTGTTTAAGGGAATTTGTGTATCTTTGGTACCCAGTAAATATATAGCAGGTTGTTGTCTTCTTCTGTTAAGTTATTATTCAACGGCAGTACGTTCGAACAGAAGTAATTTGTATTCTACGATACATGATTGCCCTATTTTAGGACTATAAGATATTTACCTATATGCCTATATTCAAACTCCACTCCTTTTGTTTTTGCGACATTCATGTTCAAAGATGTTGACTTTTTTCATGCGACCCAAAAAATGTTGTGGTCGTTTATGGTATGACGCAGTCGTTGGCGATTGTGGACGGTGTAACTATGTCTCTGATAGACAGATTATTATCAAATTTTAGTATGTTGTTTTCTTGTAACACTTGTGACGAGGTTTTTCATTTTGGGTTCTTGTTCCAACATGTTTCAGAAAAATTGCCCAAATAGTATTGAATTTGGTGATTTCACATATTTGACCTCAGATTCTTTATTGTTTGTCGCATTGGGTTTGGGTTTGCTTTATTATTTCATTGTTAATTAATTTCGCAGCTGCACCATGTCGAGGTAGCGTTTGCAATTCAGAAACAAGAGGCCCAATGGAACCCAAACTTTTTTTCAAACAAAGGCCCAAATAGTGGTTTAATTTATGGTTTTCTTATAATTGGTTGTACAAGCTTTATTATTTATCGCATTGAGATTAGGTTTGATTTATTTCATTGGTAAAAAATGTGCAGCAGGAATATGGAGCATTGACGTAGCGTAACAAGGGTGCTAAATGGATTTTATTTTTCAATTTTTGGCAGTTTTTGGTACAGTATTTTTTCTGCACGTTTCTAGAAGCATATTTCAACGTTTAAGCCCTTATCAATGAACAAGAGTTCAAAGGGGTTAAATGAAAAAAAAATACTTTTAAAAAAAAATGTCAGATTTTCAAGGATTTTTTTGAATGTCGTCGACGCGAAGCTAGGAGTAAGACGTCAGCGCTGTTTCGGAGCTTGAATTGTTCCTTGACCGCCATTTTCAAAATGGCCACCAAAAAAGGCGGGAAAATTCAACATTGTCCGATTTCAATGAAATTTGGTTTCCAAGTAGATATTGATGTTGCGACTTCAAAACCGATGTT
>MJUU01021515.1:207762-219559 GCA_002080025.1 Modiolus philippinarum
TCCCATAGGGTCCCTATGTTAAACTATGTTCCCCGCTGGCGACCATCTTGGATGAGATGCGAACCTGCTGGACATCTGTAGAAATTTTAGTCCTTGATAAGCTTAACACTTTTGCAATTCAAACTTAACCTCTATCACAAATAGTTTTTGAAATAAAAGTAAAAACGTATAAAAATCGTGAAAATTCAACAAAAAAGGGGCTATAACTCCTATATGGGTCGTCAGATTTTTTTCAAAATTGCAGGATATGTACATCTTATTCTGCTGACCATTTTTGTAATTTAAACTTTACACCTATCTTCTATCATTTTCAATATATAAGACAAAAAGTAACCAAAAAAATGGAAATTTTGTGGAAAAAGGGCAATAACTCCAAGACCGATTATGGGATATTCTCCAAAATAACAGGGTGGGTAGGTCTCATCATGCTGATTCTTTTTACTTCTGTCAGATTTTTTATATCTGTAACGGTTTTTGAGTTATTTGCAAAAATCAGAAATTTACCCCTATGTTCTATTTTTAGTAACAGCGGCCATGTTGTTTGGTCTACGGACATAAAAATAACAAACTTTAAAGTGCATACCCTGGTGATGATTCAGGCCAAGTTTGGTTAATATTGGCCCAGTAGTTTCAGAGGAGAAGATCTTTGAATAAAAGTTAACGGACGGACGGACGGACGACGGACGCCGAGTGATGGCAAAAGCTCACATGAACTTTGGCCAGGTGAGCTAAAAATTTAGGTAATCTGCAAATTTGCAGTTTTGGCCCCTTTGATCCCTTATAGCTCGGAAACTAAATCTGTTGAAAGCTTATATCAAGAGGAATCCAAAGAAAAAAATTCCATCGAAATCCAATGAAAAATAAAAATTTTAGGTAATCTGCAAATTTGCAATTTTGGCCCCGTTCGGCCCCTCATAGCTCTGAAAGGAAACAAGTTAACAAAAATCTATTAATTGAGCGTTACATTAATTTTTCACAAGGAATCCATTGCAAAAACTGCATTTATATCGGACTAAAAATAAAAATTATTTTGGGGGATTCCCCCTGTTAGGGCCCCATTTATCTCAAGAACGGTACATGCGATGTGAAATCTGTTACATACTACTGATTGGAAATTTAATAAGGAGCACACTGAAAGAAACCCCATAAAAATCAGATAAATAATAAATAGTCTACAACCTAATATATGAGAACACCCAATTTGGCCCTTTTTGGCCCTTTTTTCAAAAACGGGAGGGGCTACAATACCCAAAAGCCATCTCAGCCTTCCTATTGTGCCAAGGAACATTGTGTTAAAATTTCATAAAGATTGGTCAACCAGAACTTAAGTTATCGCACAGAAACGAAGTGTCTACAGACGCCGACAACGCCGCCAGTATCATACCCATATACGACCTCAAAAATTTTTTTGCGGTCGTATAATGAGATGAGCAATTTTTGTGAAGGACCTTCCATATGTCATTCCTGTAAGGTTTGGTTGAATTTGTTTCAGTGTTTTCAGAGGAGTTAATGAAAACAAGAGATGGCGCCGAATGGCAACCTGATATACCCCCGCTCATTGAGCTCTGAATCAATGTGGCAAGTGCAAATTCAATTGTATAGGGACACAATACAGGTGTGGACACAGTACAAGTGTGGACACAATACAAGTATAAACACAATGATATAATCCTAGTTACCAACTTGTTCAACGATAACTGTCAACACAACAATTGAATCTGCTTTACATTTTCAAAAGAAACTGACAAAAATTCCATATATTGTACAACAATGAAAAACAATGATGACTAGGAAAACAAGAAGTGCTTATGCCTTAACATTGAAATGTATATACACAATAGATTGGACTGTTAGGAAGCTCTGTGCAAAACAACAATTGAATCACGCTTACAGTTTTAGAAAACTTTGTGATGAAAAATTCAATATATATTGTACAACAATGAAATACAATGACGGATAGAGGGCGCTGCAAGGTGGCGGACGCTTTTTTATGGTGGTGGAAATTTTATTGAAGAAGTTTGCTGAAGGACATTGTTTAAGTTATTGCTGACTTAGTTTTAATAGTTGTAGTATAACTCAACAGTCGTGTACAATTTAACTATAAACTGACGCAGACGAGGCTATAATCACCCGACCGGTGGTCGGCCATCTTTAAATTTTTTGTAACAAAATATTTTTTCGTGTCTTTTATTAATATTCATTAGATAAGAACTTCTTCTTTTCGAGTAATTTTCCTATTTGATACTAGTCCCTGTCTTTAGGTTGATTTAAATTTAATTTTTACTTAAAAACGCACATTAGGTTAGAGGTGACCCTCCCCCTTCCCCAACAATTACTGTTATGTCAACAGCTAAATTTCAGAAATATCTGGATAAATATAAACAACCTATAGATGGAATAAAAACACATTCTCCAGTTCTGTTTTCTGACAGTAAGGGAACATATCTTCAAAACTATCTTGAATCAAACTGCATCGAAAGAGCTGTAAAATTCTGGTGCCAAAGTTCACGTACTACGACTAAAGGATTTAAATGGCTACAAGATAATCTTGATTATCAAATTGATCAACTGGGTGACATACATATTTACGTATGGCTCGGTACAAGCGACCTCACCAAGTCTGAAAAAGGATATATGTTAAACCCGAAGGATTAACTCCCTCCATCGTAGTTTTGTCCTTAGCTATATTTATCAATTATGGACTTTTTACGAAGTCAATATGTTGAATATGGACCTGTTAGGTTTATATTGACCGAGGACGAAGTCCGAGGTCAATATACCTTACAGGTCCATATTTAACATATTGACAGAGTAAAAAGTCCATCATTTTTATATTGCATATGTAGTTTTATTGTATCTCATTTCATTTTAGTGGTGGATAATTTTGTCAATACATGGGAATTTACTTAGAAATAGAACCTTTATTTGAAGGAGGGTGGGGATCTGCCTTCATCTAGAATGGGTTACATGAATGCTCAAAGGATAGATAAGGCCGACATTTTTCTTATATTTGTAAATAAAAAACAAACAAGTAAGCATTTTTATTAGCGTGTTTACGTGTTTAAGTGTGCAATAAAAACATGTGACAACAATAATTTTTTTCATTGATTTCTGTTGTTGCTCTGTAGAGATATTTTAATATCCAATTTTATTTTCCCGGCGGAAACTCCTATTAACGTGTAAAGCGTTTTCCAATATTTATTAAAATATTTTTTCATAAGACCTTTCTTAGTGAAAAACTTCAATCAGAAAGTCCAACCAGACATGTATCGTCAATAAAACTAAAAATAGAAACATAGCGTCAATATACTTAAAAATAGAAACATGGCGTCAATATAACCTAAAATTAGAAACAACGCTGAAATATACTGAATATTCTTAAAATCACGTGACCGTATTAGCCACTGAGAATAATAGGAACTTATTCCATATGTAATATTTGATATTACTGATTATTCGGATTTCGTTTGGTTTTATGCACTTTAAACATTTTTCAAAATTATGGATTTCCTTTGTTTGGATTCTAGTGCTGCTGATGAGGAATTAATTTCCGAAATGGCCATACAGCTCATTAAATTATTGCAGTTTGAGTTATCATATTGTCTCATGTTCATTTACTCCATATCCTTTCGTAAAATATTGAATGAAACACAGATCTTGACCAAACTATTGATAAAATAACAACACACTTTGAAAGTATCATTGGGCTAGTAAAAGGATATTCAAACTCAAAAGTTAGTTAACATTTATTGAAACTCCTGTATACTCTATATACGAGTGGAATAAATATTATCAACACACAGAACCTACACAATTTATCAATCAAGATTCAATTTTAGTCAGACAGGTCTATAAACTAAACGAAGTAGTCAGAACACTCAATGATTCACTTGGCGTGCACTCCCCCTTGCTTTCAATAGATTTAAGCCACGATCAGACTAAATCTACAAAAAATAGACATAAAAGACAGCGAGATAGGTATAATTTTCAACTTAACAAGAACGGTGTCCATCCAGATCAACTATTGGCAAAAGTGTGGTTGAAGAAGATAACTCTCCAAATGTATAATGACTGTTTTACTTAATATGTGATTTTTTTTTAAGTCAGGTCAAACTACAGCAGTCGATAGTGGGATTTTCCGCAACGTACCTGTAGCTTTGGCATGACATACAAGTGTCTGGGCAGTCAATCAAATTAATATATTACCACTTGATATACATAAATAAATTAAATCAACTAGTTTAAAATGGAGAAAAACATTGTAAAGACTGATAATAGAAATCAAACAATCTTGACTGGTACTCAAATCGTCAGTGATTATAGATTAAATATAGATAAAGCTTTGCTAAAAAAAATAGAGGCTACTGAAAGAACAAGACAACTTGAATATAAATACATAAAGGGTGGAATTGTATTCACAACAGATGCTGCGACCTTTGAGGTTTACAGACATGCCATCTTGCATTATTACTCAAAAACATTGGATTCCTCGGCTACAGCGATTATACAACATCAAGTAGATGAAACAAAGTAAGTTAATACCAAAACAACAATCACGATAGCCAATAATAATGGCACATGTTATACAGTCAATATGTATTTTAACAACATGTAGATTTTTAATAAATGGGAGAAATCCAACATTGTTCCTAGAAAAAGATGCACATGAGATACATAAGTACATAAAAGCTATGTGTACAGGTAACGGGCAAGTAGATTTAAAGCAACTCAATGAACTAGTGAAGGAGCAACTCAAAAAAAGTGATTGAAAGTACTAAAGAACAAACTACGTTTGAGAATCAACGGACTCAAATTAACATACAACAAGCAAATACAGAGAAGATTGAATGTAGTAAATGCAAAAAACCATGTAGAAGTAGAAGTGCTTACTGTAACAAGGGGCAACACTGGTCGCATTATAGATGTTTAAAACTTACAACTCAACAAATCAAAACACTCGAATCTGAGCCTGAAAATGTTGACTACAACTGCCCAGAATGTATTAGATGTAGCATAACAACAACGCAAAATACCTTAAAATGTATTGCACAAGCAGAAAATTGTCTTGCTTATCGAAGCAACTCGTTTATTGAATTAGAAAATGTAAGTGATGATGAAGCAATTCAGTCAACAGAAATTGAAGTTCGATGCCCTATATGTGATGCCATCAAACATAGTAATATGCAGCTTCTGTCAACAACAAATACACATCAATTGTTCATTAGATCATGAGGATACTACTGATAAAACATGTCCTGCATGCAATGTTCTTCTCATCAAAGAACATGAAACAAGTACAGACGAATCGGAACCTAAAAGAAACAATGAAGTCAGTACACCAAATGATGAAACAATAATGAATAACAGCAACCATACTAGAATTATGAGTAAACAACATCAAGAAATTAATCAGACAGAAGAGGAACAACAACCTCAAGAAGTACTCTCATTAAAGTATAGAGATATTCGTGATAGAGAAGCTAAGTTAAAAAAAGGAAGCTGAAGTAAAGCTCCGTGAGAAACATACAGCTAAATATTGACCGACAACAATTTATAAAGTTGGAAACACGCTGTCAACAATTACAATCCATGAATGACGAATTAGAACTAAACAGGGATCAAAGACTAGACTGGACCACCATTGATGTTCTTGCCTGGTAAAAAAGACACAATTAATAAGCAACCAATATGTAAGATTGTTAACCAAGATAACATAAACAGTAGATATATAAATAGAGTACAAGAGCCAGTACACAAAGTCAATCAGGTGAAAAATAGAAACATTGGAACACCAATCATGTCTGTACCACATCAGGCAAATTTGTCCCAACAACGACAAATACAGTTAACTAATTGTCAGCCTTTTTTAACCAACAGAAGCCTCTATTGGGTAAGAAGATAGCACAACAAAAACAACAGGTCAACGAGATCAGGCTGCAGATCGTATCTTATAATTGTAAAAATGTTAATACAAGTTCGTTAGCGATCCGGAAGTTAATTAATGAAAATCAACTCATTCTCCTGCAGGAACATTGGTTATTTCAAAATCAAATTTACTTATTAGGTGAAATACACAACGAAATCAATTTCGTCGGAAAAGGAGTGGACAAATATAATACCCTGTCTCCTAAATTTCAACCAAGAGGATATGGTGGCGTGGCAGTATTGTGGAAAAAAACAATCGACCATATGGTAAAGATTATAGATGAAGGAAATCAAAGAATACAGGCTGTTCAAATCAGAATAACAGATAGAAATAAAATATTTGTGGCATCAGTTTATCTACCATCCACAGGAAGTAACAACCACTGTGAAGAATATTTCGAAACTTTAGATCAGTAAGAAATGGTACATAAATATCAAAACACGCATTTAATAATATAAGAAGGAGATTTAAATGAAGACCTAGGATAACCGTCGAAAGCAATATCTACAAAAATTCATTTTGGATTGTAACTTCTCATATGATAATGTCAGAAAAACATTTATAAGAAGTAATGGACAAGAATGTTCAGAATTGGATTACTTTTTATATTCAAAAAATCCTGCCATTTCTCAAAAAAAAAGTTATTACCGACTTGTTGGAAAATACCTCAGATCATTATCCAGTGCGAATATCCGTGGAAGTAAATGCATCGAATTCTCCTGAACAAGACATTGAATCAAAATCAAAATCTAATTGTCGTATCAAATGGGAAAAATTAGACCAAGATCTGTATAAAACTCTAGTAACAAAAATTGTAGATCTACTATTACCAGCTATTAACAATGACTTTCAACATATTAAAAAGAACTTACAATATCTATGTACCTCATTAAAGGCCGCTGCGGAACAAAGTATCCATAGAAAGCGGAATCAAAAGGAACAATCAAGACCGAAATTGAATGTTTGGAACACAGAAATAAAGTTAGCAGTATCAGCTATGAGAAATCAATACAGACTCTAGGTAAAGGCAGGAAAACCAACCAATCCAGCAAATATCCTCTTCATGAATCATATACAATCAAAGAAGGAATTTAAGAGACAAGTCCGTATAGAAACAGCAAGACAAAGACGAGCTGAAAAAGAAAAGATCATGTCAGCCCGTCCACGAGATTAAAAGTTATTTCATTCACTTGCAAAAAACAACAGACGAATCTCTACAAACTTTATAACAGACATTAACGTAGATGGTAAAGCGTACAATGGTAAAGAAAATGTCCTTGAAGGATTCAGACAGCTTTTCATGAATTTGGCAAAATATGGTGAAAATGCACATAAGTACGACTCTGACTACTGTAACAACGTAGACTATGAAGTACAACTGATCGCTAAAATGGTACGTGAACATCAAACACAAAGTGTTACATTGTCTGAAATAACAACTACATTAAGATCAATTAATAAACAAAAAGCTCCAGATATTTATGGAATAACAATAGAGCATATACTATATGCTGAGCAAGAATTAACACCATTAATACTTCATCTGCTTAATCAAATCTTTAAAATGGGTGAAATTCCGGACTTTATGAAAGTAGGCCTTTTAAACCCAATATTTAAAAAAAGGGGCGATAAAAATAATTCGGTCAATTACAGAGGAATTACTATACTACCAGTGCTTGCCAAAATAGTTGAAACAATAATCAAAGGCAGAATCCAAATGCTAGTTCTCCAAAATCAAAATAGGACACAGTGAGGTTTCACTCGAGGGGTTTCCCCCATTAAATGCTGCACTTCCAATTGAAGAAATGTACAGAGAAATGAAAGATGTTAAAAAAGAATTTAATTTAGTATTATTGGATGCCAAAGCTGCATTTGATGTGGTTATTCATAACCATATGACGAGAAGAGTATATCATGCTGGAATCAATGATAAGCACTGGACACTTATTGACAGTATGTATACTAACGCCACAAGTGCTGTGAAATGGAATGGGCAGGTTTCAGAAAATTTTCCGATTCAACAAGGGGTACGACAAGGAGGCATATTAAGTGCTGACCTATACAAATTATATGTGAACCCGCTTCTGACAACAATGGAGCAATCAAACATAGGAGCAAAAATAGGACAGATTAATTGTAATATCAGTGCCTGTGCAGACGATGTAGCCCTCATGAGTGAAAATGATCCTGAAACACAGATTCAAATTAACATGGCTTATGATTATACAGGAAAGGAAGGATACAAGCTTCAACCTAAGAAGAGTGTAGCTATTAAAGTTTATCCTACCCATGTAAAATCAAAACAAGAATGCCTTAATACATTCACGCTCGGTAATGAAAATATGCCAAATGTAACTACAGCCATCCATCTCGGAATTTTACGTACAAATTCATATAAACAGAATATAAAGCAGAAAGTGGAAGTAAATATATCAAAAGCAAGGAGGAGTGCATACGCATTATTTGGAGCTGGATTTCATGGATATAATGGATTAGATCCTGAAACACTTATACATTTGTATAAAACATATGTTACACCAGTGCTATTGTATGGTATGGAGCTTCTTATTCCAAAAACTGACGATCTGGACTTACTGGAAAAGTTTCAAAAGAAAATGTTAAAACAGCTATTATCATTACCAAGTAACACTCCGGACCCAGCTGTATAAATTCTATCTGGACTCTTACCTATTGAAGGACAAATTCATATAAAAGCCCTGAACTTCTTCAGCAGAATTTGTGATCAATCTGGCAGAACTTTGGAGAAGGACCTGGCAATAAGACAATTATCAGTCAAAACAAAAGACTGTAATAGTTGGTTTATCAATATACAGAACATTCTATTAAAATATGAATTCGACCATGCTCTCTCATATTTGGAGAACCCGATACCAAAATTATATATGAATAATTTAATAAAAACCAGATGTTCTGCAGTATGGGCAAACTACATCAAAAATATGGCAATTTTATTTCCAAAACTTAAATATTTGAACTTTATTGAATATTGGCCAGGAAAAATACACAAGCTATTGAAAATCAAAATGAATTCACTTCAGGCGGTGTACAGAATTCCAATCAAACTGAAGATGTTAACTGGTACATATATGCTACAAACTGTCCGCTACAAATATGTGAAGGATGACTTAGGTGAAAATTGTCCTGGATGCAAAACTGTAAAAGAAACTATTGAACATTTGATTCTATATTGTACAGCATGGGAAAAGATCAGGGATAATATCATTACAACAATCAGTAATATAATAAAGGAAAATACTTGTTATAGATGGGAACATTTTACTAATGAACTAAAATTGCAAGTTATATTGGACATTACTAAAATCAACAAGAAATTAAAAATCAAAGAAGAAATTACTGAGGACATTGAAGCCAATTCTATCAGGCTAATGTATCTACTACACAGTGCTAGAGCATTTAAACTGACATTGATATGAAAGTTGTCTGTCTGTCCAGTGTTGGGTTCTTAGGGGGAGGGATTTGTCTTATAAATTTATGAATAACCTATCTCTCTAAATGTCAAATAAGTCTGAAACATAATTAAATACATTAGCTTCATTTTAACATTTTCGACTGAATTTGGAGAAGGTCTACAGCAGTCGACAGTGGGATTCCCCACGAAGTACCTGGGACCGAACTCCACCGTGTACCAAGCTAACTATCTTTTTATTTTTATTTTTATTAAATAACAAAATACCGAAGTTACCGTCAATTTATTTTCTGCATATGCGCATTTCGACAACTTATGTCTCATCAGTGCAGATTAAAACCAAAACATTTGGAAGTCCATTAACCAAAAAACATGTTAAATCTGATAGAGGACAAATTATCAAAATGATCTAAATAGAAAAGCCAAATTTCAGCTAAGGACAGAGCTATGCATGAGGGAGATACTCCTTAGTTTTAAACAAAATTTCGTAAATCATACTTTAACAAGCTGACTAAAAGTTATCTTACATTTTAAATTATTTAACTAAAGTTATATTTTAATTAGATTTTAAATTAATTATCTAACTAAAAGTCATTTTAGATTTTAAACAGATTAACAATCTAGCAAAGAGTTGTTTTTAGATTTTTTACCCATGATTTTACTCTTTATGAATATCAAATCATACTGATTTTAATTGATAATCCGAGAACCCAGATGAACTCAACCAATGTGCTAGTGGACTGTATTTTATTGGAGATATTACTTATGTTGTAATAACATTAACATTAATTTTACTAGAATTTTATGAAGTATATGTAAATACTCGCGAACAGATGTAAATATTATGTATATAGCACCTAATCGCGGTGGATGTTTTTAAATCACAAAGCACAGCAATTTTTATTCACATGGTTGAGGAGTTTTTAAACAATGTTAGACATACATAGAAGTATAGTTACCCTAGAGAGGGTGTAAAGAAGAAGAAGTAAGGTAAGGTAATGACATCTCGGCAAACAGGATGTGCTTATGGCGTAAATTTGAAATCAGAATACATGATAGATTGGACCATAAGGAAGCTCTGTGCAAAACAACAATTGAATCCTACATAGTTTCAGAAAAAATTGTGACTAAAAATTTCATATATTGCACAACAATGAAAAACAATGACGTCTCGGCAAACAGGAAGTGTTTATGGCATTACCTTGAAATCAGAATACACAATAGATTGGACTATAAGGAAGCTCTGTACAAAACAACAATTGAATCCTACTTACAATTTCAGAAAAAATTGTGACAAAAAATTCCATATATTGTACGACAATGGAAAACAATGACTTCTCGGCAAAGTGCTTATAATGTAACTTTAAAATCTGAAGACACGATAGATTGGACCATAAGGAAGCTCTGCGCAAAAGAACAATTGAATCCAACTTACAGTTTCAGAAAAAATTATGACGAAAAATGCCATATATTGTACATAATGAAAAACAATGCCGTCTCGGCAAACAGGAAGTGCTTATGGCATTACTTTGAAATCGGATTACACGATAGATTTGACCATAAAGAAGCTCTGTGCAAAGCAACAATTGAATCCTACTTACAGTTTCAGAAAAATTGTGATGAAAAATTCCATATATTGCACAACAATGAAAAACATTGAAGTCTCGGCAAACAGGAAGTGCTTATGACGTAACTTTAAATCGGAATACACGATAGATTGGACCATAAGGAAGCTCTGCGCCAACAATTGAATCCCTCTTACAGTTTCAGAAAAATTCAATAAGCTTTACAACAATAAAACTAGAGGCTCAGACACTGGGCCTGTATCGCTCACCTGACAAAATGCTGATGCAGGGTTTTCGATGTTCTGCATGGTGGCCATGTTTTTTATGTGAATTTCCCATAGGGCCAAAATAAACTATGTTCTGTGCTGCCGGCCATGTTTTTATTGGATCGGAACGGAACGAAATGAGCAATCTTTTTTAAGGACCTTCAGTTCATCATTCCTGGAAAGTTTGGTTGAATTTGCTTCAGCGGTTTCAGAGCATAAGAAGAAAATGTGTATTTTCCCATAGGGTCCAATGTTAAACCAAAGTTCTGCGGTGGCGGCCATGTTTTTTATCGGATTGGAACGAAATGAGCAATCTTTGTAAAGGACCTTCCATACATCATTCCTGTAAAGTTTGGTTGAATTTGCTTCAGTGGTTTCAGAGGAGTAGATGAAAATGTGATTTTCCCATAGGGTCCTATGTTAAACCATGTTCTGTGCTGGCGGCCATGTTTTCCGCTCTATTTATTTTTCGTAAGGAATCCATTGCAAAAAAACGGCATCAAAATCGGACTAAAAATAAAAAAATAAAATTTTTAAAATTCGCCCCTTTTGGACCCCATTTATCTCATGAACGGTACATGCGACGTGAAAT
>MJUU01021515.1:220224-233736 GCA_002080025.1 Modiolus philippinarum
TTTACATACTTCTGAAAGCTTGCATTGAGAGGAATCCAAAGAAAAAATCCCATCAAAATCTGATGTAAAATAAAGATTTTACATATTTCTAAAAATTGCAATATTGGCCCCTTTGACCCCTAATACCTCGGAAACGGTAAGAGCTACACCAAATCTGTTGACATACTACTGAAAGCCTACAATTTGAGGAATCGAAAGAAAAAATTCCCATTGAAATCGGATGAAAAATAGAAATTTTAGGTATTCTGCATGTTTGCAATTTTGCCCCATTGGGCCCCTCATAGCTTGGAAAAGAAACAAGTTATCAAAAATCTAATGGTGCAGCGCTATGTTAATTTTTCATAAGGAATCAAATGCAAAAAACTGCATCAAAATCGGACTAATAATAAAAAAATTAAAATTTTTGAAATTTGCCCCTTTTGGGCCCCATTTATCTCGTGAATGGTACATGCCACGTGAAATCCGTTGCATACTACTGATTGGAAATTTCCTCAGGAGGACACTGAAAGAAACCCCATCAAAATCCGATAAATAATAAAGATTCTACAGTCAAATATACGAAAACATCAAATTTAACCCTTTTTGGCCCCTTTTTTAAAAACGGGTGGGGCCACAATGACCAAAATTAAGCCAAGCCTTCATTTTATGCCAAAGAACATTGTGTTAAAATTTCATAAGGATTGGTCAACTGAAACTAAAGTTATTGACCAAAAACAAAAGTGTCTACAGACAACGACGACAACGACAACGACGACGACGACGACTACAGCACCATACCATTATACGACCGCAAAAATTTTTGCGGTCGTATAAAAACAGGAGGGGCCATAATGACAAAAACCGATCCACACCTTCCTTTTGTGCCAAGGAGCATTGTGTTAAAATTTCATAGGGATTGATCAACTTGAACTTAGTTATTGGCCAAAACTAAAAGTGTCTACAGACAATGATGCCGACAACGACGACGACAGCGCCATACCATTATACGACCACAAAATTTTTACGGTTGTATAAAAATATGGCAAAAAATTGCATGTTTCACTACATTTTGTGACTAAGTCTACATTTCAAACAGGAAGAACACAACTGAGAGGACTCAAAATGGGACCAACTTCCGATGAACAGAAGATGGACAAAGTGAATATAGTATACCTGACTCTCTAACAATGTAGGGTACAAAATAAAAGTTGAAGGAGTGGTCTTGGATGCACAAAAAAAACTAAATTGGGGACCTGTAAGGATGCACACAAAGGTTAAATACTTTCTGTTCAAAGAAAACACTAAAACTATAGCTCAATTATTTAATAAAATTGATGTTAATATGTATATAATATACCAAATGATAAAATGTTTACAACTATATCTCTAAATAGAAAAAATATGAGAAAGAAACCTTGACATTTATTTACACTGTAAACACATTTAACAACACATTCTAAATTCTAACAAAAGAATACAACAATCTAAAGAAAACAGATGTACGTAAAGGGGAGGTAATCTTTACAAGATTAAAACATCTTGTATAGTTTCTTAGATTGTATAAATAATAACTAGTTCTTCTATAAAAATAATATCTTTTTTATCTTTGTTTATGAAAGAACACATTTTTATCATAATAATTCTTAAGGATCAA
Organism: Modiolus philippinarum; assembly: GCA_002080025.1. Taxonomy (NCBI): domain Eukaryota; kingdom Metazoa; phylum Mollusca; class Bivalvia; order Mytilida; family Modiolidae; genus Modiolus; species Modiolus philippinarum. The sequence continues at coordinate 221,858 of MJUU01021515.1, forward strand.
AGTAATAATTTTTTGTTCATTTTATGACATTTCAGTATTCCTGTATTATTAAGTTTCAAAAGCCAATTTATTTTGATATAGCTCAAACAAGTGAAAGTGTTAGAAATTTCTTTTTGAAAATACATCTTAAAAAAATCTGTTCATAAGAGAAGCACAATGATTTTTCAAGATATATTACATAATCACTATAAAATGTTAATGTATTTTAGGAGTATCTTTAAGTCAGTAACATCATGGTCAAATCATTATGAAATAGACTAATTTTCATCAAGTTGTAAGAACTAAGTTAAGCTCATATTAAATGAATGGTCCCTTCTAAATGAGTAAAATTATGTAAGGCTACATCAAATAATTGTATATTTTCTGGGTTATTTTGATGCTGTAACTTTCCATCTTTTTTTAAATATTAGTTATATACAATCCTGAAATTTCTCAGAAATAACTTATTTAGATTTTTTTTACATTGCTTACATTAGAACCAATACAAAATTAAGCCAGATGAAAACTATTTTATTCAAATATTCATATGAAAGGACTTTTTAAGATATGATTGAAGCATACAAGTGAATCATTTAGCAGTTTTCCATCTAAAACGTGAGTTGGAAATATTCATACTAGAGGCTACAAGGAGCCTGTTTCGCTCACCTGGCTTTCCGTTGCCAAAATCGTAGTAACATTGTAAGTTATACAGTTTATCATCAGTCTCTCAAACTTTAGTACCTCGAACACCACCAATATCTTGTGCGGTATTTAAAGTCATGTTTTACTATTATTTCTTTGTTGGGCTTTTTGACAAAAAACGTTCTTACTAAGGACCACTTTCAACACCAGTTTTGAAATACGAACAATTTTCAACATCGATTTTGCAGAAGTCGCAACATCAATATCTATTTGGAAACCAAATTTATTGAAATAGGACAATGTAAATTTCCCGCCTTTTTGGCAACCATTTTGAAAATGGCCGCAGCAAACAATTTTCAACACCAAACAATTTTCAACAAAAATTTTGAAGTTGTGACATCAATACCTATTTGGACATCAAATTTCATTGAAATCGGACAATGTTGAATTTTCCTGCCTTTTTTGGTGGCCATTTTGAAAATGGCGGTCAACGAACAATTTTTAACATCAGTTTTAAAGTTGCAACATCAAAACCTATTTGGAAACCAAATTTCATTGAAATCGGACAATGTTGAATTTTCCCGCCTTTTGTGGTGGCCATTTTGAAAATTGCAGTCAACAAACAATTTTAAACACAAGTTTTGAAGTCACAACATTAGTATCTATTTGGAAACCAAATTTCATTGAAATCGGACAATGTTGAATTTTCCCGCCTTTTATTGGTGGCCATTTTGAAAATGGCTGTCAACAAACTATTTTCAACACCAGTTTTGAAGTCCCCACAGCATAGCAAACATTTCATCATGTTTCACTTTATCTTCATCTTCTATAATTTTGGAAATAAAAGATGAAAAATACAAAATTTTAAAAATTCGGTGAAAAAAGGGCAATAAATCCTACAAGGGTTTATGGATTTTCTTCAAAATTTCAGGGTGGGTAGATCTTGATATGCTGAACATTTTTGCAATTTACACTTGACCTCTATCTGTTACACTTTTTGAAATAAAAAATAAAAAATACAAAATTTTGAACATTTTACGGAAAAAGGGCTATAACTCCGAGACTGGTTTTTCAGATTTTCTTCAAAATTGCACAGTGGGTAGATCTCATCATGCTGATCATTTTTACCCTGTCAGATTTTTGATATATGTAACGGTTTTCGAGTAATTTGCAAAAAACAGCAATTTAACCCACCCACCCCCGGTTCTATTTTTAGTAACAGCAGCCATGTTGTTTGGTCTACGGACATATAAATCACAAACTTGAAAGTGCATACCCTGGTGATGATATTCAGGCCAAGTTTTGTTAGTATTGGCCCAGTAGTTTCAGAGGAGAAGATCTTTGAATAAAAGTTAACGGACGGACGACGGATGCCGAGTGATGGCAAAAGCTCACATGGCCTATGGCCAGGTGAGCTAAAAACTGAATTTCAATATGGCCTAAGCATGAAAATTTGTACAAATTTTTGTTCCTTTTTTCGTATATACTGATGTTTTTAAAAAGTAATCTGAAAGAAATTACAAACAAATCTCAAAAATAATGATAATCAATAAATAAATAAAAAAAACATATTTAAAGTCATAAATCATATCTTGTATAAAAAATCTGGAATGGGAAAATTGGTACATTCAAAGGTTGGTTTGGTCATCTACATAATGTAATACTAACAAGCTTATTTAATACATTTAATATTATTGCTTAACTACTATTAAATCAAAACACATCAATTGTCTGAAAGCAAGTCGTTTATGCTGCAACTAAATTTGGTTGCTAAGGAAGCCCAAAATAATATTGCAAAATGTGAATTTCACATATTGTAATTATCAAAAACTTCAAAATTGATTCACATTTTGTTCTGTACAAATAGTATAAATAATCCAAAAATAATTACACATACACAAGAAGTCACAAAGAACATTTCATAAGAAAAGTTGCACATCAACACACCATTTCTAACCTAGAGATAGGAGACATTTAATTCACAACAAGAATACCCTACAGTCAAGAGGTCAACTTGCCTAAGTCAAATTCAACAGCAAATTACAAAGAAAATTACCAATAAATTTTAACATCAGAATTCATCATACCAGATTTCAGTCAAAAAATCAAAGGGGCGAGTCAAAACCAAGGATTTCAATCTACAATAGTATTTACTGTTCAACAATGGCAAGATCGAATTCACGATTACATCTGAGGAATCTGTTAAAAGTTTGACTTCACAGTTTGATCTTTCGATGATTTCCATTCATTATTCGTGATTCTTATGCGAATTTCCCTCGAGATTACTGGAATGGACCAAACTATGGTTATTGATTGAACTTCCTCACTGGTAGTAGCCTGGTTGAATTTGATTTCTGTAAGTGGACCTTCCAACATGTCTATAAAATTACTCAGAAATTGTAAGAAAAAAATCACAATTTTGATGAAATACTGATGTATTAATGCTGCTGATAGTTCTCTTTCAAAACACTGCATATTGTGCACCGGTTATACATGTACATGTACAACATCTTAAAATGAAGCACCATACTTTGGAATTGCTGATTTATAAAAATGCTAAAAATGGAATTTGGCTGTTATGTGATATCTGCAAAATATTGATGACATTTGTCAAAATCATGAGTTTGAAAGCTGAGTGGATTATCCATGGGATGTCAGATAAAAATTATATCGTAATTTATTAAGTTCTGACATATCTTGGCAACCAAGAATATTTTTCATTTTGTTTAAAATTGTATAATGAGAGACCTCAATCAATTATCTCCCTGTACCAAGTTAGTTTTGTATGGTTCAAAGTAGAGATAATTTCAATTAAATAATGTCTCCTGGGGGCAAAACGGCCATGAAATTTTAGGGGTACCACAAATAGATTAAAATTTAAGATTAATGCATGTTTTGTATACAGTGTTTTGAAATTTTACCCCCTACCAACAACAATTTAATTCCTTGGCGTTCTGCCCGCTGTAAACACTTTTTTCTGGAATAGCCCTTAGCATATCAATAGCCTCTTTTGATATGTCAATAAAAATTATCTCCACTTTAACAATATATAACTAACTTGGTACTGGGAAATAATTGACAGAGGTTTCTCATAGTACAACACATAAATGTCTTCGTCAAGCTTTACGAATCATGAATCTGTAATCAAGTCCAACTTTTTATATCATGTAAGCATAAATCTAATAAAATAATTTACTAATAAGCATTGGTCATAACTTTCACTCACTGGTCCTTTAAAAAAACATAGGTAATCAACGATTACAAAGTTCGCCTTGTTATGGCACATGGACACAAAAACCAAATTTGGTCAGGGTGCTCATTTACCATCCCTAATGCATGTATACAAAGGCTAGATGATCTTACCATGTCCAGTAACCGAGACCTGAATTCGGACATAAACTTGAATGTAAGTCAATCATGCGGAAAATATAGGTCAAAGTGACCTAATTTTGCCTGGATGCTGACCTACCCCCACAGATGCATGCACATGCAAGGTTAGATGATCTTACCATGTACAGTTACTTAGATCTGAACTCGGACGTAAACTTGAATGTAAGTCCATTATGCGGAAAATATTGGTCAAAGTGACCTAATTTTGCCTGGATGCTGACCTACCCCCCAAAATGCTTGCACATGCAAGGTTAGATGACCCTACCATGTACAGTTACTGAGATCTGAACTCGGATGTAAACTTGAATGCAAGTCAATCATGTGGAAAATATTGGTCAAAGTGACCTAATTTTGCCTGGATGCTGACCTACCCCCAAAGATGCATGCACATGCAAGGTCAGATGATCCTACCATGTACAGTTACTGAGATATCAACTCAGACCTAAAATTAAATGCAAGCCAGTTAAGCGGAAAATATAGGTCAAAGAGACCTAATTTTCCTGGAGGCTGTGAGTTAGCGTACACAAAGTTTGATGACCCTACCCTTCATAGTTACCAAGATATATACCTAAATGTGGACGCGGATGCCAGGGGTACTTCGTTGAGGAGAACTAAAAATTCAAAAGAACACAAAAATTAAGTATTCTGAATTTTTACTTGGTCCTTTTTTCAACATTGACAGTATTTATGTTTGGTCTATGTATTTTAGTTTCTTTAATCATCAATAACAATTTGGCTTACAAAATTATATCTTAACATCATGTTTTAGACAAGACTTAATTGAATATGGATATAGCCACACTACATTTATATTAGTCAGAATGCTTGAACTGAGAAAGAAATCAAGTTACAATTTTCCAAGTAAAATGAAAAAAAGTGCTGTATAATGTTTATGTTTAAGTTTTAATATACCTTTTCAAATAATATTTTAAAAGGGAATTAGGCAAATTAAGACATTTTGTGATAACATGAAGCATATTATTTATAAATTTTTGCTTTAAAACAAGAACCGGTGTGATTTATGCATTAATTTCATTACACATTTATATAAATTTGCTTTAGTACCTATATGTTTAATAGCACTTTCCTACTTCAGTTACAAACTACACATACAACCTTTAATACATACTTTGCTTAATATTCTGTTTTCAATATTAAGTTTTTGTTGCTAATATAAACTTCCAGGATAAACTATTTTAGCCACGTTGAAACACTTGACAGATTGACAATGCCAAACATCCTTGATAATTTAAAAGCATTTTTACAAAATTTCATATATTTATAAGAATTAACTCTAGCCAAATTTGATGTATTTGTAAACTTGGAAATTTCTTGTTTTCCCATTTTTCAATTTAGTGAAAACAAAATCATACCTATCAAGGTTTGAAAATTATTTTTGATGTTATGAAAAATGACAGTACAAACTCCACCAAGAATTCAATCAAAACCCTTTTTATCAATAACTAACACTACACAATTAATGAGACCTTTGAATAAATGTAAGTTTTGTGTTAGGAGACAGTAATAACACCTTATTTCACTGGCATACCACAGTATGAACAGCTATAAGGGGAAAAGTTTCTAGATTTTCTGAAAATAAACTTCTTTGAGGTGAAATTCTCACAATTTCTACAGTTAATAACTATTGAAAAAATATCATCAAAAAATAATTCTTTGAACTTAAATAATTTGATTGTATCTGATCCACAAATTATTTTCCCATAAAAAATACATAACTGAAATACATGTATTGCCTTTCTTCTGTTTAAATATCCACTTGCAACATAACACATAAATATGTTTGTTGAAAATAAGTTACCTACATTAAATTTGTTGTATATCACACTGGATTTACACTTTTGTTGATATTTGAACCAGTCTTGGTTATAATACTGGTTACACATTCTTTGCACAAATATCAAAGGTACCAGGAAATCTCTTTTCTAAATAATTATAATCAAAAGCTATCAATATATTAAATTCAATAAGGTTAACCTAAAGTTAAGATCCTGAAATTTTACATTTCTTGGCCCTATTACTTATACAAAGCACTGAATTATATAAGTATAAAATACAAAATAAATACAGAAAGCTAAAGCAACATAAAAATGGAGCATATCTTACTCTAAAATTATTAATCTTGCATTAGTGTGCATAGTATTATAAATCTATTTATAGATCACCACTACTAATACATGTATCTTCAAATTTTATCATTGCCACTTAGAAAATCAATAATTATTTATCAGAAATTTGTTCATTTATTGATATAACTTGTGTTATATTCCATTTATTTCTTTCTAAGAATAAAAAGCCAAGACGAAAATATTAGATTTTTAATCAAAAATGTGTTCCTTATTTTGATATAACTTTTAGTTAAATTTTGTTAAAGAATAAAAAGAGATATTTTGAAAATTATTTTTAGAAAAAGACAATAATGTTGCCAATGAAGAATTTAATAAATATCAATCTGCACAAATCATTTCTATGTGACATTTCAGATTGTTAAAAATCTTTGTTGCAAACTTACACTTGTTTTTAATTAAGGAAAAATGTACAGTACTTGCATCAACAAACTATAGATAACCTTTACAGAAAATAACTGACCCCTGTAATCACCAGTGTACCATTCCACATGATATGTTATTATAGATATGTAAAGTTAGTAGGATTAGTTCGTCCATTTGTCATGCTGTTGCTAAGATACGGCTTCATACAACAGGTTGCGTAGATAAATTACTGTTGACATCGTCTATACCAAAATTCTCTCTGGTATTACATTGCTTCTGGGAACAAGGGACAGTCACATTTTCTGATTTTTTTTCCTTTTCACATTCTTCCAGAATATTTGAATTTGAATTGCACTTCAGTATTTTACTTGGGATACTATCAGGGCTGTCTGGCTCTTTCAGTAATGTATCGTTTTGTTCACACAATAAACTATCATTCGACTGAAATTGTTTACTAACATAACTTTCCTTATCGGAAATTTCAAGACTGTCATTTTTTTCGTCCAATTCATCACTACTTTCAACCATTTTTTCTTCATTGTCACTATTACTGTCCCCTAGCGGTGCTTCAGGGGAGACAACTCCAGTTATCCATGGATGTTCTAAACACTGTTTTGTATTCATTCTGTCTCTGAAAATAAATCCAGATACATATTATTTCCTTATATGATATTAATTTTCAATCTAGTATAGATAAATTGTTTTTTAATCCTCACTATATTTATTTAAAACAAAAAGCAGATAAAATAAGTATTTTGTGCATAAAATTGTATGAATGGTTCTGATATACTGTGGAAGTACTTTAATTCGTGGACATCAATTTTTCGTGGTTTCCATAAATATAACTATTTCGTGGGTTCTTAAATTCGTGGTTTCGAATTCTATGCATTAACACCCAAGGGAAAAGTGCATTTCGTTGGGAACTCAATTTCGTGGTTAAAGCAAACAACGAAATCAACGAAAATTGGAACTCCACGAATAATAGTACTTTCACAGTATATTATTGGAGCTTCTGTGTTTTTATTGTTTGGATCTTTCTTCTTTTAACGTAAATATATGTTCACTTACATGCCCGAGACAGGACAGGATAATTTGTTCACTTAATATCTCATCAATATCTCCAAAAATTTTTTGAAAAATGTTTTGTTACTGAATTCTGACATGGATAAAAGTATATGCTCCCAAATATCCCAGTAAAAAGTTCAGTTCATGTAACTACACTGTGTATCAAATGCAAAAAATATTATTTGATTGGAATTGCAATAATGAAATCTGACATACAAGATGTGTCAGTATCAAATTGCACCAGAAATCTGCAAAAACAAACCGTCATTTGAAAAAATACAAAACACAGCATAATTCCATTATGGAGCTTTTCATTTTGTTGAATTCCATATTCAAAACAGGTATACAATGGTACTCCATACAATCCATAAGGAACAAAACTTAAATGCATACAATTTTTCCGACTGAAAATATGGTAGATAAGTCTAGTCATGTAGTCCTAGGGACTTTACAAAACAAATGCAATTTTTGCTTTCCTACATGGTACTATATTTCAATTATGGTTGTGTCCAGTGTTCATTTTTTAAAATGTTTCAAGCCAAAGCATAAGCCTCCGAATATCTTTTGTTTGAAACCTCAATTTATTTTTGTTATAAATGTATCGTCCGGGTAAAATTTGTGTTCATGGAAGTTCAAAACTGAACAAAGCTTTCAAATCAAAATGGCCACCATTTTCAAGATGGCTGCCATTTTACGTAAAAAAAAATATTAATTTTGTCCGATTTCAATGAAAATTGATTTCTAGGCAGATTTTGACACCGTGAACAAGATGCAATGGAAAAAAATTTCAAAAATGGCCGTCATTTCCAAGATGGCCACCAATATGAGTCAAAATTTCAACAGTGTCCGATTAGAACAAAAATTGATTTCTAGGCAAATTTTGACGCTGCAAACAAGAGGGAATCATGGAATTGGCTGCTAGGGGCGACATCAGCTATTGCTTGCAATTGCAAATCTAGTTTTTTTTTTTCTTCTTCAAATAATTCTTGTTGGAGCGATTATTTTGAAATGGCTGGACCAATTGATTTCAAACTTGGCACACAGCAAGATCAACATATGAAGTTATTCACAATGGGTTTAAAATTTTCAAGATGGCCGCCAATTCCAAGATGGCTGCCAAAAAACGTCAAAATTTCAATATTGTCCGATTTCAACGATCATTATTTTCTAGGTAGATTTTTAGGCTGCGAATCAGATGGAATCATCAAATGGGTGGTCTGGGGTGACAACGGCTATTGCTTACAATTGCAAATCTAGTTTATATTTCTTATTGAAATGGCAATAAATAGGGTAAATGATGTTTTTTCAAGCCTAATACTAGGAGGACCTGAGAACCAATAAATTAACTTTGCATGGCCTAAGTTGTAAGTACTTACTTTGGATGTTTAACTAATAATTTACATATAAAGTCTTGAGATGCTGAACTGATATGTGAAAACAAACTGTCTGGGAATTCTAAATTAACTTGGGATATATTTAGGAACGTTTTCTGTTGGTTGTCGTCTGCAAACGGTGAATGTGCTGTCAACATGACATAGGCTAAAACACCCAAACTCCTGCAAATAAAAAGTAAACATGTGTCAACATGACATAGGCTAAAACACCTAAACTCCTGTAAACAAAAAGTAAACATGTGTCAACATTACATAGGCTAAAACACCTAAACTCCTGCAAACAAAAAGTAAACATGTGTCAACATGACATAGGCTAAAACACCTAAACTCCTGTAAACAAAAAGTAAACATGTGTCATCATTACATAGGCTAAAACACCCAAACTCCTGTAAACAAAAATGGAAGAATGTGTCCATGGGACACGGATGTCCCCGCCTCCTTGCAATCGTAACCCATAAATTATTAAAGGCATAACTATATACAATATATATTTATCAAATATTATTAGAAAGGATCTTTCTCCTGTGATAAATAGGCACTGGAACTGGTTTGGTTTTGATATAATGTGTAGTTCCAACAAATAATCTGAGAAACAGTCTTATATGTAATACTAATCTATTTTTAGCAACTGTGACCTTGACCTTGGTGGTATCAACCCTAAAATCTATGGGATTATGTCTATTGTGATAAGTAAGCAAGTGACCAAGTTTGGTTTTGATCAGATGCAGAATACTCAAGTAATCGTTCGGAAACCAAAATTTTATTGAAATTTTAGTCTATTTTTAGCAACTGTGACCTTGACCTTGGTGCTACCATCCTGGAAATCAATAGGCTTTTGAATTGGGTGATAAGTAAGCATGTGACCAAGTTTGGTTTTGATCCGATGCAGGATACTCAAGTTATCATCCGGAAACCAAAAAGATGGACGTACGGACGCACAGACGGATGTACGGATCAGGGTAAACCTTAATGCCCCTGACCGCTAAACAAAAAGTAAACATGTGTCAACATGAAATAGGCTAAAACACCTAAACTCCTGCAAACAAAAAGTAAACATGTGTCAACACTACATAGGCTAAAACACCCAAACTAATGTAAACAAAAAGTAAACATGTGTCAACATGACATAGGTTAAAACACCTAAACTCCTGCAAACAAAAAGTAAACATGTGTCAACATTACATAGGTTAAAACACCAAAACTCCTGCAAACAAAAAGTAAACATGTGTCAACATGAAATAGGCTAAAACACCCGAACCCCTGCTAAACAATAAAGGGCTACGCCGAGCGCAGCATGATACGACCGCAGCATGTCGACCACTGAAATTTCAACAAAAGTAGTTTAAAGTGAATGTGGACACAGTAAAGAGCTTGACACAATAATCAAATGGACACAAAAAGAAGCTAGACAGAGTTATTAGCTAGAAACAAAATAGGGAAAAAATAAACCCTTTTGATTACTTACTGATAAAAAACCAAAAGAGCTATGCAAAATATGTACTATCAACTAAAACTTAACATCCATAGAAATTCAAAGAAAAAAAACCCATCGAAATCTGATGAAAAATAAAGATATGACATATTTTGAAAAATTGCAACTTTGGCCCCCTTGACCCCTTGTAGCTCGGAAACGACAAAAGCTACACAAAATCCGTTGACACACTACTGAAAGCTTAGATCAAGAGGAATCCAAAGAAAAAAATCCCATCGAAATCCGATGAAACAAAGATTTGACATATTTAGAAAAATTGCAGTTTTGGCCCCTTTAAGCCCTTGTAGCTCGGAAACGGTAAGAGCTTTGCCAAATCCGTTGGCATTCTACTGAAAGCTTAGATCAAGAGGGATCCAAAGAAAAAAATCCCATCGAAATCCGATGAAACATAAAGATTTGACATATTTAGAAAAATTGCAATTTTGGCCCCTTTGACCCCTTGTAGCTTGGAAACAGTACGACCTACACAAAATCTGTTGACACTCACTGAAAGCTTATATCAAGAGGAATCCAAAGAAAAAAATTCCATCGAAATCCGATGAAACATAAAGATTTGACATATTTAGAAAAATTGCAATTTTGGCCCCTTTAAGCCCTTGTAGCTCGGAAACGGTAAGAGCTACGCCAAATCCGAAATCCAATGAAAAATAGCAATTCTACATAATCTGCAAATTCGCAATTTTGGCCCTGTTCGGCCCTCATAGCTGGGAAAGGAAACAATTATCAAAAATCTAATAGCTGAGTGCCATATTAATTTTTCACAAAGAATTCATTGAAAACCAGAGGCTCCCAGGAGCCTGTATCGCTCCCCTGGCTTTTGCCACAATCAAGGTAACATTGCAAGTTATACAGTTGATCTTTAGTTTCTCAAACTTTCGTAGCTCAAACATCTCCAATATTTTGAACTGTTTTTAAAGTCTGATCATGTTTTACTATATTTCTTTGTTGGGCTGTTTTGACAAAAAAATGTTCTTGCTAAGGACCACTTTCAAACCAGTTTTGAAGCTGAGACGTCATTTTGTAAATGGCAGTCAACAAACAATTTTCCACATCGGTTTTGAAGTCGCAACATCAATATCTACCAGAGATGAAATTGTGATTGATAGAAAAAAGCGGAAATCCACTACACTGGAAGTAGGTATATAGTAAAAGAAACAAATATAATGGAGCAGCTTGAAAGCAAAAAAGCGGAAATCCGCTGATCCGCGGAAAACTTTCATCACTGATCTACTTGGAAATCAAATTTCATTGAAATTGGACAATGTTGAATTTTCCCGCCCTTTTTTGGTGGCCGTTTAAAAATGGCGGTCAACTAACAATTTTTAACATCAGTTTTGAAGTTGCGACATCAATTTGGAAACCAAATGTCATAGAAATCGGACAATGTAAAATTTTCCCGCCTTTTTT
>MJUU01021515.1:239686-260789 GCA_002080025.1 Modiolus philippinarum
ATGTTTATCCAGGGAAGCCATAAAGATGTCAACAAGCTGTGTTGATGGCTTGACATGTCCAGGTGTTATTCACTAATTAGGTCCAATTTTATCTCCAAGCTGTGATCCATTTCATTGCCACAAATATTTAATTTCCCATAAAAATAATTCATTCAAAAGATTGAAGTAATAAAATTATGACAGAACACGTTAATTTCCCGATTGCCAGAATTTTCCTCGCCATGTTTTTACCTGTACGCATGTGCAAACATTAAGTGTAAGAGTTATTGTTCTTTGTACAGATGTACAAGTACGATAAGCAAATCCTTGTATCGGTTAAGTCAATAAGGATGGATAATTGATGTCCCTAATGGTTAAATATTAATCAAATGCTTTAAATACTGCAGAAACTTTCTTCAAAAATAAAAATATTCAGTCAGAAATGCAACCCTGAAGAATCGTAACTGATTCATAGTTGTTCCGACTTTCATCGTAATTATAACCCAACAAACACTTCCTGCTTTGCGAGTGTGCAAAAACACAAAACAATAAACAACATTAACTGTATTTTATTGTAATATTGGAATTTGAAATGATTTAATAGTAATATCAGGAACAAAATATCAGGTCATAGAATCTTCTGGCATACTAATCAGACATCTGTATTTATTTTTTCAGGCAAGAAAATTTTGATTTGATATCAGATAGGTCGAAACGGCAGAAAGGTCGAGCCCACGATTTTTTGGAAAAAAATATCGACCTATAGGCCGTAAAATACGGTATTTGTTGTGTTCATACCTGTATGAAGAATGCATATAAATTATTTAAGTATACAATACATAAACTGTGCTAAAATAAAACTTATAGCTTATTGCAGTTTAATATAGAATTTTTATATAACATTTTGTGAATTACCTATAAAAGATTTGGTGAATTACCTATAAAAGATTTGGTGAATTACCTATAAAAGATTTGGTGAATTACATAAAAGATTTGGTGAATTACCTATAAAAGATTTGGTGAATTACCTATAAAAGAAATATAGGACATTTTGCTTCTGATATGGACTTTATCATGGCATTACACATCAAGCTCCCCCTAACCCGTGATAAAGTCTGTATCCAAAACAAAATGTCCAATATACCATATTCACAATATATGCATGTTTACTACACTCGCACAACATATACACACATACCAACATAGTCAACAGTTCCTATAATATCCCTGATATCTTCTCCTGTATTCACGAGACATGCAAATCCCAGGTCACAAAGTTTTATATCACCCTTGGGAAAGGGCTTTGTCAGTAATATATTTTGAGGCTGAAAAGAGAAAAGAAAACATACATATACAGTCATTTATTCACAACACAACTACACTTGAATGTCTGTCCGCCATCAGAAACCTTGCCATTGATTGTCTGTGAGAGTTACCTATTGATACATTATATTCAGCATGTTTTTTGAAGCCACTAAATTCATTAAAGAACAAAGTACAATAAGGGGCTGATTTGGCCATAAATTTAGGTGATTTTTCAAACTGCACCTGAATATTTTCTTTTATACACGTCACAGTAGGTCGATTCTGATGTCATGTTTAAGCTACCTTTGAACGTTTTTAAAGAAATACATGGAATTTGGCATATTTTTTACCGGTTTCTTAATCGGAAATATAGTGCACATTCAAGAACCAATTAAATAATGTACAGATGCATTAGACCTCCAATATAAATATTCTTATGGTTCTTGCATGCTCTCTATCTTTCCACTTCAGAAAAAGTGGTCAAATTTGTCATTTTTGGACAAAATGTGCATGGAAAATGGAAAAACTCTGTAATTGGACATCAATACCTGAGTAGTCTTCCTGTTAACTGTTAACCCATATCCATAGAACATTTCAACAAAAATTATTGTGAATTTATAATTACCAGTAAGCCAGCTTATTTTTCAGGCCAAATAAGACCTACTCCTTTGTTTTGTGTTGTGAACCTGTATTTTTAACATAGTACCTTTGTTTTCCCTTTTTATGCATTTTGACGTTAGTTTATTTCCCGTATTTTATGTCATTATTTGTGACGTCATGTAATTGTTTACTGAATGTTATGCTGGATGCTTGAAGCTGGATTAATGTGTTGTTCATGTTTTGCCTGTATATTGGAACGTGTTCTCAGTAAATGGATGTTTATTGTATACGACCGCTCGTCTATGGACTATGAATATTGGATACTCATTTTTATTACACTGGTGGCAGCCAATAGAAACGAACCTATGCTAGAGGACTGTTTGTGTTTGATGCAATTTTCTTTAATGGATATATATTCTTTGAAGGAGGGAGGAGATGGTATTCTGTGAAGCTACAGGTATCATGTTTAACCTTGTAAATGCAGCTATAATTTAAATACTATTAAATACTGAAGTGATGAACAATGAGCACTAAGGATAATTGATATTCAAAGTGCATAATTTACAGTATCTATATATTTAGCATTAAAGATTAATTGAAATCTAAAGTGCGTACGTATTTGTTCTATGTAATACTCCGACAACAGCAATTATACAGGCATTTCGGTATGGAATATTATGAGCAACGTTCTCCATTAGAATTTGATGGTACCAGTTTGTTTGAGGGATTTTGGATACAGTTCTCTATATTTGCAAATACGTATAATTGGTCACCTGAAGATATTCGTTTCAATCCTATTATTTCTTTGAAAGGCAAAGCACTAGAGTATGTATCTTATCTACCCCAAGAAACTATTAATGACGTCAAACTTTTGTATGCAGCTCTAAAGCGACGTTTCGGAGATATAGAAACGGCCGAGATATACAGATCAAAACTAAGGTAAGTGAGTATGAACAAACATGAAAGTATTCAGGAATATGTATGTAGAGTGGAGAAATATGTGAGGAAAGGATTTCCCGGTCTGAATGAGGAGCTACTGGTTCAACTTACAGCAGAACATTCAATGTATGGGTAGCCTGATTCTGATATCAGTTATAGGGTTATGATTAGTAATCCTGCATCACTAGATAGCCTTATTAGGGAGATAAAATGGCAAGAGTACTGTAAGGAAAGTTTTCGTACTGCTGAACAGAATTTAAAAAAGGCTGTGAAGACAAGTAGTATAAACAATGTAAACCAAAGAAATAAAGTAAGAAATAAAGTGAAAAAACAAATGTTAAAATGTTGGTACTGTAAAGAACCAGGCCATGTTAAAAAACAATGTTTAAAAAGACAGAGTAAACAGCAGAAGCTATAGTGCAAAGTGAAGTAAATGTTCTAAATAACAGAGAAAATGAATCTGAACTTGTGATAAATCAGGCATTTGCCACTTCATTCAAGGAACAAGATTTGTATGATATAAGTGATACACTTGCAAAATGTTGTGAATCAAAGTCAATTAAATGTGATAGTAATTTTGAATCTCATGGAAATGTTGAGTGCCATAATGCCACTGAGTCAGTTTTTGAAGAATCTATAGAGATACCAAGTGCTGTAGGACATTCTCCAATTATAATAAATAGATTAGAGACTGTGCAGATTTGTGATTTTGAAAATAACAGGAATTATAACAAAATTGAAGAATAGTATATTTTCATAAGTACAGTGAATTGATGGACTGGCCATGCTGATTTTGTGTAATGTGAGAATGCAGCATAGTAATCTTGGATATTTATATGTATTTGTATGATGACGATGCTATGGATGTGCTTTTAAAACTACACTAGAGATGTCAAATTATTAATCTCCTACTCATATTATTAATCTTTAATAATTTGAGTAGGAGAATAATACTGACCCTCGAAGATTAAGACTGACCCACCAAGATTAATAATTGACCCTCTGAAATTAAGAGTGACCCACCAAGATTAATAATTTGACACTCCAGGTTTTATCCATCCTAAGAGGATATATGGTAATCTCAGTGGGTCATTATTAATCTGGGAGGGTCATTCTTAATCTTGGCAGGTCAGTCTTAATCTTCGGGGGTCAGTACTATTCTCCTACTCAAATTATTAAAAATTAATAATATGAGTAGGAGATTAATAATTTGACATCTCTAGTGCTATGTACTGTTCCTTGAAAGTATTTCTCTATATGAACTGAAGAATGAGGAGAATTGTTTATGTATATATAGTTTGACTTTAGTGACTTTGCAAAAAATTGCAGTACATATATCAAATGTGTAAAACATTTCGGGGACGAAATTCTTTTAAAAAGGGGAGCAGTGTTGTGAACCTGTATTTTTAACATAGTACCTTTGTTTTCCCTTTTTATGCATTTTAACGTTAGTTTATTTCCCGTATTTTATGTCATTATTTGTGACGTCATGTAATTGTTTACTGAATGTTATGCTGGATACTTGAAGCTGGATTAATGTGTTGTTCATGTTTTGCCTGTAATCTGTATATTGGAACGTGTTCTCAGTAAATGGATGTTTATTGTATACGACCGCTTGTCTATGGACTTTGAATATTGGATACTCATTTTTATTACATTTTGGAATAAGATCCTTATTTTGACAGAAATGGGGATATGAATTCTGAAATGTTGAACATCTTCAGTCAAGATTTATGGTAATTGTAACAGTAAATGACGTTCAAATTATAGTAAATTATTAACTTATAGTTACATTTTTTATATGTAACATTTTAAACCTTTTTTTAGTATGTAACATTTTAAAACTATTTTCATGAAAATTTTAACGTCGGGTGGAACAGTTAACAGTTTACCGATTTCTGGATGAACTGTTCCATGAAAAAAATAATTGTGCGGTGCGACGTAATTGATATCTTACCTATTTAGATTTTTTTTTTACAAGCAAGAGATTTTTTAATTGTTTATTTAAGTTAATAAACCAGTTACTTCATGCCTCATTTCAGAAAATAGCAAAACTATTGTCCCTTGATGATGAAAATGACTTGAAAACTTCTGTATTCGGCCTATAGCCTCAGGCAACAGTTCAGGAGTCATTTCAATCACATGGTGACAATAGTTTTTGGTATTTCCTTCAAAGGCATGAAAAAACTGAATACTAATTTTTAACGTTTCTGATGTCAGCTAGGATGAGTTACATTCAGATAGCACTGATTGTTACTGTTGATCAAAAAGAGTTTTTCTATGTTCCTCTTAGCTGCGTAGAGTACCAACATCTTCAATATTTATAAAAACGTTCTGTGAAGTTTCAAGAATTTGGACTATACCCTAATATGACTTCCGCTATTTTGTTTTTAAACTTGATTAATAATGAACTTAGCCCTTTGGAGTATTTTTCCTATAACCTTGTCTGCTAAATATAGTGCGTCCATCCAACCACTACACGCATCACACAATGCTACAGGAAAACAGTTCATTCAAGACAAGTCCATATTAATTATCATCTGGCATGTATACCTTAATATCTAAATGTACTATATTTCGTTGATGAAGATAATCTAATCCTTCTAATATCTGTTTCATCACTCGTACAACATCTTTTTCATCAAATGATTCCTCTATTACACATTCATGGAATAATTCACCACCAGAACAACTGAAAAGAAAAATCAAAACAAATTTACAAATAACCTGACATAGATTTCCCATATACATCTTACTGGGGCCTGGACATGGGTGGCCGAGTAGTAAAGGTAGTTAGTTTACTTGGGCAATCACAGTAGTCTATCACTTATGTGTTGTGTGTGTGTGTGTGGGGGGGGGCTGGGTGGCCGAGTAGTTAAGATAGTTAGTTTACTTGGGCAATCACAGTAGTCTATCACTTATGTGTTGAGTGTGTGTGTGTGAGGGGGAGCTGGGTGGCGGAGTAGTTAAGGTAGTTAGTTTACTTCTGCAATCACAGTAGTCCACCACCTCTGTGTTGTGAGCTGACACCCAGCTATGTACACCGCTGCAATATCTGAATATGTGCTACATGCAATTATACATCTGTGATAAGTTATATGACTAGCTGAAGATGGGAGATTTTCTATGTAAGCAAATGCCATGTCAGAGTTGTTGAAAACAGTATGCCTGAAGGTTTTACAGACTAAAATCATTCCGTAGTGACAAGATTTATTACCATTTCAGTCCAAAGTTCAACACAAATTTGGGATTTTGTCACTGCGATGATAAGAAGATGATTTGGACAGATCAACTAAATATTGAATTTGTCAATCTGAAAGTTTGACATGAAAAAAATTCTGCCCTCCTTGTTTCAATTTACCATTAAAATTTCTTAATTGGTATTTCACACAAGATCAAATTGGAAACAATTGTTAAACATCCACATAGTTGTCTTATTATATTGCTGAATATCTCTGATGGATGGTAACTTGGTAAAGGTCAACATGGTCAATGGTCTATATCATGTACAGAGATGTGATGAAATATGTAAACTATTGTAAATTAGATTATTGTATATCTGGAAAATTAAAGGCTATATTAAAATTTTGCTTACACCAAAATCACATTTTAGTAAACCAACAGCATAAAACAGCTGAATAGCAAATCTTTAAATATTTTTTTTCTAAAATTATATTTTTAGGCATACTTTTACAGTTGTTTAATCAGAATGTTAGAAAACAATGTAAGAGGATGGCTAAAGATGTCCTTAAGAGACGATCATTGGCAAAATTTAAATTACACCACTTATTGTCAAACTTGTAAACACATTAGTACATTATAATCCTTAAACCAATTGCTTACACATTCTTCCATCAATTTTTAATATATCTACCTTTTATTTCCATCTCGGTGACTTTGAAATAATTATGTAAGCCTATACTTTTTCATTCTTTTATTTGTATACATGTTAATTATAAGCGATACATGTTGGATTTGAAATATTATATGTACTATTTTTTTCAATATTTTGTGTTGAACATAACATTTCATGGTTTTTGCTGAAACAATAACACCAACTAAACCAAATGTAAAGTTTACATGCAATGTTTTTTACTATTGCTAAGGCCTATGTATCATTTTGAGTTTTTTTTACAATGTTATAATCATATATATATAAGTAAGCCTTTTTATTTTGAATTTGGTGTGGGCAGGCGATTTGGTTTTTTATTTTGAATTTGGTGTGGGCAGGCATTTTGGTTTTTTATTTTGAATTTGGTGTGGGCAGGCATTTTGGTTTTTTATTTTGAATTTGGTGTGGGCAGGAGTTTTGGTTCTTTATTTTGAATTGGGTGTGGGCAGGCGTTTTGGTTTTTTATTTTCCATGATTCCTTGATAGTTTGTAAAATTCAATTTTTAAGTCAATGTGTGATATTTTTTAAATACATCTGAGCTTGATTCCAAAGATATCTAAACGTACACTTCAGTTTTTTGCAAGACTTTGAGCTTTTAGTTACTTTTCTAAAAATAAAAAAAATAGTAATGGTGGATTACATGATACCCCGCCACGTTTCACAAATTTCGAAGTATCAAGGGGCATAACTCCAGAACCCCTTGGACCTCTGAACCCATATTCATACTCAACCTGAGTTTTGTGGTGAACAAGCTACATACCAAGTTTGAAGCCTGTATGTTATTCCGTTTAAAAGTTATCAGCGGAAACCTTCGGGGGACGGACGGACAGACGGATAGACGGACGGACGGACGGACACACGACTGAGGGTATCACATAATACCACACCACTACGTGTGGCGGGGTATAAAAAAATACATTGTTGAAATTTAAAAAAAACGTTTGATGCGGCTACCTTTTGGCAGATGCAGGCGGGGCTTAAGAAACAAACATCTTTTTTGAATGGCCTATAGATACTAGTACGTTAAACAGTATTGAAAATGTTTCTAATAACTAGATACCATCCTAACATGTCCATACCAACCAACACAATATAATTATTTTATATTGGAATGTGGGTCCAAATTCTTCACTAAATTTATCTACATAAATTGCTTTTAAAACCCAATAAATGACATGGATTCCATTGAAATTATCATATATAGGTCAATTAGAGGTACATTAAATTCACTTGTGACAGACACTTATTTCTGTGATAGGGACATTAACTTGATTTTTCAATGGTCATTCAGTTCTGTCTTGTTTCCTTTTAGTTTGCTTGTTTGTTTTAAACATCTACATATTGTTTAAACTGGCATTTTAATCAGGGTTCTCCTACTGCAGCAACTGATGGTGGCTCTTCACTCCATTCATATGCAAGGTTATAAATACAGTTTAGGAGGAAAGGACAAACGACATGATATAACTTTTGTATTTACGTGTTGCTTTGAAGCACAACCTTGACCTACATGTACATGCAGTCTATTTCAAGCTTACTAAGTGTATATTTCCTGTTTTTTATGTAACTAATTATATCCTTACTATTCAGTAATGAGGATCAATTCTGTCGCAGTTTCAAAAACTTCCTTTAGTTGTACTAGCCGTGGATGAGACAAGGCATTTTCTAACATAACAACCTCACGCAGGATTTCTTCACGACATGTTTTTCCTCTTCGTCGTTTTTTAATATATTTGGCAGCGACTTCTTCTTTTGTTTCTTTGTGTATAAGCTTCTTAACAACTGCAAATTTACCTCTGAAACAGAAAATAAATAGAATGAAGTATGTATAAAATACATGTAATATACTTTTATTTTCTGACAGTCTTTAGCTTATACGGATGTCTTTTGCATTAATTACTTCTCCAATACAAACAGGAATTATGTCAGGACAGTGCCTTGGGTTTATATGTACATTTAAATGGTATCCTTGTACATCCAAACATTCTCTTTTGAAAGTAAATTGCAATATACAATATACATAAGGGTATAACCCCCTATCCCCTTCCAGTCCAGATCAATTACACCCAAAATCTGAGATGAAGTTCAGAGTCCATATTTTCATTTTTTATTTTTTTTTAAATTTGAAGTTTAAGTCCAAAATGCTGTGACTTTTGAGTCTGATGAGTCCACATACTCAAGTGGTCAAGTCCAAAGTATGCCCAAAATAAGGCCACAGTTCTGAGTCCAAAAAGGGGGTTATACCCTCATACAAGTTCATACGTGAATGCATTTCATCATACATGTAAACAAGCAAAGAGTTAAGTCAAAACTTCTCTTGTGAGCTTCACATGTTCTAAATAAAGACACAGTGTGCTAATAAGTGAAATCATTATCACAGTAGAAACAATATATGGGACACTTGAAAAGTAGTTATTAAACAGTATTGATTCTATTACAATAATAATTAATTATCGGGAGTTGCATCTTTCGTTTCCATCATGATAATGGATTCATCAATTCGCTTTAATGATAGCACTATTTCAACTTTTACAAAGAATGCATTACTTCCATTTTTGCAAAGAAATAATGTGAGTGACCTTACTTTTCTGGGGGAGAATCTGCAAGGCCACAGACATACTAGTGTGATAGTTGTCTTGTTGCCTTACTTTCTTGTGGAGGGATTTAACCCTGCACCAAATAGTGTATACAATATTTCCATTATTACAGCAAATTTTGCCCGAGAACAGAATTAAAATTCAGTTAAAAAAGTACACAAGTAATATTTCCCGTCATAGATTTCGAGAAAATCATAAATAAACATTTCCTAGATTCAGATGACAAATGTATGTCATCCAAGTTTAAAATCAGGAAATGTTTTGCAATGTTATTTTTTGGTATTTCATAATGTACATAGTCCTGTCCTTTGGTTTATATTCAGAGATTATACATTTTTCATTTCATCCCAGGCCTCAATGCAATGTGGTACTTTAATATATCTTTATATCTTGTTTTTTTTTTCCTTTATTTGAGCATCACAAAAGTTAACATCTAGAGAAAAGATGACTGGGCATACCTTACATTTCTTAATTCAAAAAGGATAAAATAAAACAAATATAACAATGCACTCAGGCAGTTTTGAAACACGAAAAGACTAAATGCACATATGAAACCGCTACTTCTTCCTCAACCATAATAGCTTCATGTCGATCCATCTTAAGTGTAGAGACCCTCATTCATTCATAAAATATGTTAAAACATCAATTATGGGAGTTACACACAATTAAAATGCAGACACATGGATGTTTGTACTAAATAGTACTAACACTACCTTTTTAGGTTTGTTTATCACCATTTTTAGTCACACATAATAATATTTAGTACAAGTCAACAACTACATCCCATCCATTTCCTTTGTACAATCTAGTGCTATTGTAGCAGCTGTGAAAAAGCTGATTTGAACACATAAGTCAGGTCAGGAGTTTCATAAGAATGGCACTTCTAGATCAAATAAAAGCTATGGCATAAGAAAAAAAACCTTTTGTCATGTCTGTTAACTTTTTAATGAAGAACTTTTAGTGTCTTTATATTATGGCGGGTTTCCTGGCTCTTTAACGTATAATATTTGCAATTCTTCAATGAACAGACCAATATTCCTAAAGTAACACATATAACAAGTCCTTCTAAACTCCTGTCTTTTATTTGCCAATCAACTAATCAAGATTCTATAGAAATTCTATTGTATACCAATTTGTACTGCCTGAAGGGGTTTACCTTGATACTCCAGTAATGACAAATTGGTATACAAAAGAATTCTATAGAATCTTGATTGGTTGATTGACAAAGAAAAGATAGGAGTTTTGAAGGAATTGTTATAGGTGTACTTGAGGAATATTGGTATGTTCATTGAAGAATTGCAAATATAATACGTTATTGAGCCAGGATATCCGCCATAAATTATGGTAAATTTTTATGAATGACAAATTGTACGAAAAATGCAACTGTCCATACTTTGAAAAAAATGCTGAGAAAGTTTTGATAGATATGTTTTTGATGAAATCACTGAGGGACAAACAGAGTGAAAACTAAATGGCACATGCATCCTGATGCAGGGCCCCCAAAAAAATAGCACAGGCATACAATCTTCATATAATATTTAAATCAGTAATATATGAGGAAGGAATTCGAACAAAACTTCATAAGAGTAAAATTTTTTTTTTTTTCTGTTAAAAACATCAAAAAATTATTGAATTTGATTGTACAACATACTATAGGGTTCAGCAGGATTAGGTAGACAGCAGATGCTGGTTCTCTCCCGTAAGCAAGCAAGGGTAGAGAACCAGTCTACAGGATTCTGGTTTTATACACAGCACATAACACCATCATAGACACAATATAATGAATTGGCAATATTGTTGCTTGCTGCAATATCTGTGTATATCCTGATTAACAATTAACTTCAAATAAGTCAGCCATGCAGCTCTCAAAGTAGGATTTATTTCAAGGTTGCCAATTTGTCTTAGTCCCCTAAAATTTCAGCGGCCAATTGTAACTTCTCGTGGCCAAGCTAAGACAACTTAATTTTTTTTTTAAAGTTGGCCACCAACAATTGAGTTTTGGTGGCCAATCTCAAATTTTGGTATGCTTTGGCCACCACTTAGTAGGCTAAACTGAGAGCTGCCATACAAGATCATATTAAAAATCCAACCAAACAAATTCAAATGTTCAATGCATATAGGATTGCATAAATAATGTAAAATATTCATCTGGAATAAAAGGAGTTATAATTACATAATGTTATACCTGTAACACCTGACAAGGTGTGAAAATTACAGGTATATGATACTTGAAACTTTATCATTTAAATATAACTTAACTTCAAATTCTACTTAAATAAATTCAAATGTCTAAGAAGATGTGTTATAAAATGAACTGTATCCAAGTTATGCATACTAGTATTTGAATGGGTTTTTTATGATCATCTCAAAATACCTGTACATGTTAAAATTCTTTTTTGACAATACACAATGTCAAATCATTCCTGGTCTTGAAACAAGCACTTCAAATGGCTTTCTGTAATATTCTAAACCTAAAGCTTATGGTGAAGTACAAAATACTAGTACCACCAGTATTATAAATTTTGCACACTTGTTCAGGGAAAAGCACTACCAGTGGCTAAACTGACAGGACGACTTTTTTGCAGATTAATGCAAAATATGGACCAAAATAAATAAACAATGGTCTGGAATCTCCCATTTTTGCAGGCTGAGTCTGCTGCTGAATTCATATTTATCGGTACCTTTCTAAAGAGACTGATAATCTCAGTATCACCGAACTGCACACAATCACAAAATTATCAGGACACTGTGAAGGCATCAAGTGTGGGTTGCTATGCTGACATCATATTTTGGTACTATTTGTCTTGTTCATACGCTTAAATCATATACGTTGAATGAAGAATGCAATTATCGCAATAAACAATAGATTAACTGTGCTAAAATATAAGTTTCAGCATTTTCATTTCATAATAGAGCTTTATTCATCCTTTTGTGAATTTAACTGATAAAAGAAATGTAGGAAATTTTGGTTTTGATATGGACTTTATCACAGTGTAACACATCAAGCTCGCCCTAACAGGCTCAATTGAAACTGGCCATGATAAAGTCTGTAACAAAAACAAAATGTCCTATATTCCATATTTATATCAAATGAAGACGCGACCAATGCATATCAGTATGGAGTTCTATCAACCATCATAGAGAGTAGATCTGGCATGTGAACCTAGTAACTTAAGACTGTGACCAAAGACTAACATGACCCCAAGTATAAAACAATCATGTTCCTAATGTTGTGGTTTCAAGTACAACCTCAAATTACACAGAGTGGTTTGATCTGTGACCAAAAACTATCATGTAAAACCCCAAGGGACTTTGTGGTTGGTGTTATAAATATTACATTTACCAAGATCAACAGTAAGTTCACCAATAATAACAACATTTGTGTAAAACTAATGCCTAAGTAGGATAATTTTCATGAAGACATGAGGGATTTTCATATCAGTGAAGTAAAAGTGATGAATTAAATTGGAAATAGTCACTGGGGGTGAAGAATTTATGATTTAGGAATAAATTCAGAGGCAAAATTGTATTGTGTGCAAACAACAAACAACTTTAAAATTTTACCTTCACACAGTGTCATATTGTGTATAAAATAATGCTTTATTTTTTGTTATTTTCTTTTCAAAAAATCTATAGCTATCTGTTGTCAGGAATAAATGGTCCTTTCTATTCAAATTGTCTTTCCAAAAACACCACACAAAAACAAGGGAAATCTCTAATTCCCTAAAAATCCTAAAGGGTTTCCTTCAAATCATTGATATTGATGCCCCATTCCCTTGAGCCATAAAGTTACAATTACCCCGCCACATTTCACAAAATTTCTAAGTTTCAAGGAGCATAACTCCAGAACCCCTTGGACCTCTGAACAGGAATTTAAACATGGCCTGAGTTTTGTAGTAAACAACTTACACACCAAGTTTGAAGACCATATGCTATTTCGTTCACATGTTAAAACAGTCAGACACCTTCCGGGGAGGATAGGACACATGGACAGATGGATGGACAGACACACCAAAGAGAGTATCAGATATCTTGCAACTTTGTGTGGCCGGGTATAAAAACAGAAATCAGAATAAACCACTTGTTTGAAGCCTATTTGCCTCATCTAGAATGACTGAACCAAGAGATTTGTTCTTTTCCTCTCTCATAACCTCTATTTCTTAAAATCACTTTGCATATATTCTAGATGCTGATTAAAGGAGTAGGGGCGGTAAGGGCCTTATTTGGCCTGAAAAAATAAATTTGGTTGAATTCACTGCATTGTCTCATTGGAATGTTCTAAGGATATGGCTTTCCAGTAAACAGTAACATTTCTCAAATATTGATGCATGATTATTGAGTTTTTGAAGGTAGAAAAAGGGACAAACTGAAGATTTTGTAGAAAAGTGACAAATTTGACCAATTTTGACTACTTTTTCTGTGTAGGAAATATAGAGCACATGCAAGAACCACTAAAATATTTGTATGAGAGGTTCAATTCATTTGTACAAATAAGTTGGTAAATTATCTAATTGGTTCTTGGATGTGCTCGATATTTCCGGGTAGGAAAACTGTTCGAAAATCTGCCAAATTCGGTACATTTCTATGAAAATGCTCAAAAGTAGCCTTTTCTTGACGTCAGAACTACACATATTGTGACGTCATTTATTCTAACTTTTGTATTTTTTCTATAAACAGGATCTAAGCTTTAAAACGAACATGGAAGAAAATCTTGTGGTGCAACTTAAAAATTCGCGGAAATCATGGGCCAAATCAACCCCTTATCGCACCTTGTCCTTTTTATGAATGGATGTGTAATGGATGAATCAGCGTTCATGACTACCAAGTGGAGGGTGGGGGACATTTGATGTATAACTACACGACAAGGGCACGATCTTTACGTCACTACAGTTTACTTTATATGGTGATTAAAATTATAACATCTAAATGAGATCTATTTATAACACTATTTTAGTAATAAAGACATATGGTATTCTTTCAGATCATAAAGGGCAGGGGACATAATTATTTTCAACATCAAAGGAACGTTATTACTTTTATGCTATATAATCTGTATAAGGACCCTATATAAAATATATCTACACTCTATACAAGAACATGTTTGAAGTTTTATCATCTTGTTAACAACAGTGTGGACAAAGATACTCAAAAATTTTGTTTAGAGACAATATAAGGTTACAAAATTGGACTGTTTCAGCTAGGCTCCCAAAATTGACTTTTGGTAAAACGTGGTGAGAATTTGCAAAAGTGCATAGCTTAGCTTTTAATTAAACCCTGGCACTAACTTAAAAAAACAACAACTGATTTACATTCAAAATGGAAATGATGTTCATCTTTCAGTGCATTTTAACATTTGGTGGATGTCTTGATAATTTTTATATTTATCTTCTGTTGAGTAAAATTTTGAAAATACCCTCCTGTGACTCCCAAAATCGTTCCACCATTTTTTTTACTTAAAAAGAAATGCCATTATGGTTTTACTTTCCCAGGAAAAATAGTTTCCTAGGCCAGAAATGATTAAATTCGTGTTGGATATGAATTGCTGTGATTTTAGAATTTCCCCTTTCCTCATTCTTGCTTCGGTATTATATTCTAGTAAAAAAAATAAAACATAAACGCCTACTGCCCAACCCAATCACTTTTTGGCAACTCTGGCTGAGAATCTACTTATTTACTTGACATGGCCTAAAGTCTGTCCCACTTCCCTTAGATAATGGAAATCTCGCGATTTTAGCTTTATTATTTCACCAATCTTTATCATATTTGGTATGTAAATCAAGAATGACCATACATAACTAAAAAATGTTGAATTCGCCGTTTACGACATGCACAAAAGTCTACAGTCATGTGCATTTTAATAATTTTTTTCAAACAGGTGAAAATTTCTAAGTGGTGGATTGTCCTATATAGACGACCCGAGATGACCTACCTATTAATAGCAAGGTGTACTCGTTCAGGGTTAACAATTGTAATCCACGGACACTTTGATTGTAAACACCAAATAGAAATTAGCAGCACATTAACAATTTCTTTCAAATATTCCTTTTGCAATTAATGCATGCATATTTCAATTAAATGTTTGGGCAGTTTGTTGAATTATTAAATTTCTGGGTATGTTTTTTCTTTAATTAAAAAAGGGGGGGGTCCAAACACATGGTTAAAGCCAAAGTGAGACTTGTTTATCATCTGACTTTGGGTAATACCTGCCAATACCTTTTTCAGAATGGTCCAGTCTTCTCGATAATGGTGCGCCGAAAATATTATCCCT
The DNA here is from genome assembly GCA_002080025.1 of Modiolus philippinarum. Classification (NCBI taxonomy): domain Eukaryota; kingdom Metazoa; phylum Mollusca; class Bivalvia; order Mytilida; family Modiolidae; genus Modiolus; species Modiolus philippinarum. The sequence goes on from MJUU01021515.1 coordinate 255,265, forward strand.
TTAAAAGCATGGAGCAATTTTAAAAAGTATTTTTTCTTTCCATATGTATTGGAAATCATCAAATTAAAAGAGGTTTCAGAAGTGTACAATATTTTTAGACAACCATGAAAAATCCGGTGCCGAAATATGCAATATTAAAGTCAGTAGAAGAGCATTTCCATTATCTAAAGGAAGTGAAACAGACTTTAATGCAAGTTGTTAAATTCTGACTAAAATTTGATTTTTTTTTACTAAATATATGGCAGTTTATTTTGGATCAAAATAATCTCCATCATTAATTTATGACCAGTCATTCTATTGTTCAAACTTGTACCATGTCACAGCTTCCTTTTTCTTGTGATATGTCCTTGACCTTGAATTCCTATGGTTGTAAAATTGTAGTATAATTTTTCCTTTTACTTCAATAATAGTAAAATGTATATTAAGATGTCATCAATTTCATTCCCTACCTCCAGGGTGTAAAAATCTAATAAAATAACTTTATTTTCTACCAAAAAATCCATAAACAGTCCATTTAAGGAACAACAAAATTCCCTCACCTTATAAAATCCTCATATTCTTCAGACCCTATTGACACAAAACAATTTATGCATTCCCTTAATCTAATCATTTTAGTTATATCTTTATCATTTAATCAGAGATAATAAACCCTCCTTTTCCCTCAAGACATAAATTATGTGATTTTATAGGGCATTTTCTGCCTATCTCATACTCAAATAATAATGTAAAAATTTACACTTTAGGACAGCTATGATCACTGGGGCCAAAGTGCATATCGAGAATTTCCTTATTTATGTCAATGGCATTTAATTTCTATAGATGCAAGTCGATTAAGTGCCTTTTTTGCATCAATGTGCACCTTTTTGCAGTCAATTTGTTATTGACTTCAATAAGGCATTTAATCCAGTTGCATATTAAATGCAATTGACAAAAATAAATGCCTTATTTAAGTCAATAACAAATTGACTGCAAAAAGGTGCACATTGAAGCAAATAAGGCACTTAATCAAGTCACATCTATAGAAATAAAATGCCATTCACATTAATAAAGAAATTCTCGATACGCACTTCGCCGTTCCAGAATCTGAGGAATTGTGGGTACATAGATTGTCTTTGAAATTTTGGTGTACGGACAATCGATTTTCAACCAATGACGTTATATTATTTACATTCTTGACCAATCAAAATATTTTGGTGTACGCTCTACCCACAATCCTGTAGTTTCTGAAACGGCGACTTCAACCCCAGTGATGATCGTAGCTTCATTCTGTTCATTAGAACGTTGTCCCTCTTTAAAAAGCAGACGATATTAACTCCACTGGGGCGGACCTGCTACACGAAATTTCCTTCATCATGTCAATGGTGCAACTTGATTAAGTGCCTATTCAAGTCAATAACAAATTGACTGCAATTAGCTGCACACTGACTTAATCGAGTCGCATCTAAACAAATTACATGCCACTGACATAAATAAGGAAATTTCTCGCATCACATTTTGGCCCAGTGCTACTCTAAAACATGAAACATCTGAAGATAACTCTAATTAAGACAGGAAAACATCCCATCGTTTCACCATCAATATACATGTATATCTCATATCCAGGAGTCAGGTTTTATTTCATTTGAGGGGAGGGGATCCGGGTGCTCTTACGATCTATACTTGCCTACAACTTGCCATATTCACTCTCAACTTTCAAAAGGTCAGTGAGCATTGCTGCCTATATGTATCCATCTACACATGACTTCTCTATGAAGAAAGGGAGTGAGTTTTCATAAACTAGGTCATATGTCAACGTGAAATCAAACTGAAGCCATTTGCGGATCCAGGGGAGGGAGGTCATACGGGGTTGGAACCCCCCTTTTTGGACAATCATGTTTAATGAATATCCTGATGTTTTATTAAGGAATGCCCCAAAATTTTTGCGCCTTGCTTCGATCTCAGAAATTTGTTTTCACTTCTATATTGGATCCCCTTTTCAAATACCCTGGATCCACGTCTGAAAACAATATCATACTTCTATCACTTGAAAGATCCTCCTAAGTAATAAGTCCCTTTCCATGTTCATGTCTACAGAGGAATCATATCTCCTACAACTGTAGAGACGAAGTGTTTTCCATTTCTATTTAAGGTGGTTAAATAACAACTACTAACTACCTTTCACATGAGGCAGGTGGTTGTTTATACACAAGGTTTGAGATAAATGAGAGGTGTACATGGAATGGTTTCACATGATACACATCCTTCTTAAAAGCCGAGAATTGTTGCAAGAACCCAAAAAAGTTGGGTCATGGACTTGATTCTTCACCTGGTATGATGATTCAAAATTAAGGAATTTAACTTCCTACTGTATTCTTTTGTCATCAAATAGTTCAAATTTCACTTTATAATTATCAACCTGACTATCAGTTATTTAAAGTCATTTTTGTCTATTTCAAATTTCAAGATTTTTATAATGTGTTGATTAACTACCCCATTTAATTTTAGTGACTGAAATTAAAATAAATCAAATTTCATAATTATCTCTCCCATCTAATGTGAACTTTTCTGACCTAAAGCAGTTTGAGCATGAAATATCTAAATAATAAGTAAAGCAGAATTACTAAGAATTGAGCACATTTGTTTCTTACAAACAATGCAAATGACTTTGGGCATAGTTGTTTATCCTGCTTGTTTCAAACACAATCAATACAAATGTTGAATGAGCAACTGATGCTAAAAATCGAGTAGTTGTTTGTCCTTTAACCAATTATTGTTTCTAACTCCCATCATGATCAATTAAACATGTATACATGTATATTTATATTTGCAGATCATTACCAAATTTTCTGTTTGTGTACAAATATTTTTTTAATGGAAAAAAGAAGGGAAATGGAGAATGTGTCAAAGAGACAACGACCCAAAGGGGAGTAATAACAACTCAAAGCCACCATATGATCTTCAATGAACGGTGAGGAAACCCCACACCCAACGTCAGGTCGGAGTTGGCCCCTAAATAAAGAGTAATCAAGTTCAGCGAAATAAACATCATCCTAGACTCCTATAGACATAACTTAAACTAACTAGAAAACAGACGCTTAATAAATTTCCTGACTTAGGACAGGCGCAAACGTGCTGCGGTGGGGTTAAACTAATTCTATTGGGCCCAAACCTTCCCCCTATAGCCAGTGTGATAAATAAAAAAACAATCGTAACAACAGTAAAATTCAGTTGGCAGCAGGACTGAGTCAATTGTGAAAAATGAAGCTGAAAGAACTAAATATACAGACATAAACATGAAATCACAAGAGACAACTAGCAGTTAACTAACATGCCAGCTCCAGACCCATTACCCCTGCGAAATATGACCATGGATTACCATGGTTGACCATGAACAACGTACATGTACACCTTATCAAAAGTTTTTACTGTTACACTATATATTTAAAATAAATTGATAACTTGTAAAACCAAGGTAGAAAAAAGAAACACGAATCTAGTGAAGGTGAACAGAGCAAAACTTAATAGACATAATAATATCAACAAACAAATCAACAAATTCATAACCATTGATATAGCTCTTTTAATAAGCATTGTCAACATGGTCATGACCATGGTTGACCATTGTTAACCATGGTTTGATAAAATCCATGGTCAACCATGATGTCCCATTTAACGAAAATTGTTAAAACCATGGTTAACCATGGTCAACCATAACTATATAACCATGGTTAACCATGGTTGTCCATGGTCAACCATGGTCACATTTCGCAGGGGTACCAACTGACATATTAAGTTATGTACCCTCAGTATTCAGCTTCCACGAAGATCCCTTCCATGAGGAGTTTAGCATAATGATTTCATGCATATTTTATGTCTATTTTTATAAGGTAATTGGGGTCACTATTTTTAAGCAAACTACCTTGCTTTTTGTTCACTAAAGCTTGTCGATTGCATCCTTTGCTGTTATAGAAACAAACACACTTAGAGTAAAGATGTGGATGCATTTAACATCTAATAATATGCTGATGAGAAGGAAGTTTAGTGAATGTTTATAGTTAGACCATCTGTGTATATAATTGTGGTAAAACAATTAACGTTTTATCTATCAGATCTACAGAGTTCCTTATCAAATATCTAGGTGATAAACAGCTTTAATGAAATACACATCACTTTTTACAGTGCAAGAAAATGTGAATCAATATAGAATATTATAAGAGTATATCTCTTGAATAGATCGGTATAATCATTGCTGTAGACACAGAAATATCCCTGTCTCAAAAACTGGAGTAATCACCGTCTTGAAGACTGGTCTGGAATAATCTTCCCTGTATGCGTCACTTGAACAATCATGGCCTCACTAATTTGCCATGTATCTGTCACTGGAACAATCATGGCCTCACTAATTTGCCATGTATCTGTCAATGGAACAATTATGGCCTCACTAATTTTCCCTGTACTGTCACTGGAACAATCATGGCCTCACTAATTTTCCCTGTACTGTCACTGGAACAATTATGACCTCACTAATTTTCCTAGTCCTGAAATTCATGACTCTGTGTAGCTTTTTTTTTATTTGGACTTTTACTGTGCTACACAGTAAAAGTCCAAATAAAAAAAAAGCTACACAGAGACATGAATTTCAGGACTATAATTTTCCCTGTACTGTCACTGGAACAATCATGGCCTCACTAATTTTCCCTGTACTATCACTGGAACAATCATGGCCTCACTAATTTTCCCTGTACTGTCACTGGAACAATCAACCTCACTAATTTTCCCTGTACTGTCACTGGAACAATCATGGCCTCACTAATTTTCCCTGTACTGTCACTGGAACAATTATGACCTCACTAATTTTCCCTGTACTGTCACTGGAACAATCAAGGCCTCACTAATTTTCCCTGTACTATCACTGGAACAATCATGGCCTCACTAATTTTCCCTGTACTGTCACTGGAACAATCAACCTCACTAATTTTCCCTGTACTATCACTGGAACAATCATGCAGGGTACGACTCTAACAATAGTCCTGTAGCCCCAGGCTAGTAAATTTGAGGAAGAACTACTTGAACTTGTAACTTGGTAGTCCTTTGGGCTACCAAAATTTGGAGCATTTCTCAAACGTATATTTATTTCAGGCGGTAAAATCACCACGGGACTAGTGAATTTAGGAATCTTGTAGTCCTTTTGTATACTGAGAATTACCGGTACATTTAGTGTGAAGCCCTGTCATGGCCTCACTAATTTGCCATGTATCTGTTATCATGGTTATTGGAACTATCATGGCCTCACTTATTTGCCCTGTATTTGTCACTGGAACAATCATGGCTTCACTTATTTGCCCTGTATTTGTCACTGGAACAATCATGGCCTCACTAATTGCCCTGTATCTGTCACTGGAACAATCATGGCCTCACTAATTTGCCCTGTATCTGTCACTGGAACAATCAAGGCTTCACTTATTTGCCCTGTATCTGTCACTGGAACAATCATGGCCTCACTAATTTGCCCTGTATCTGTCACTGGAACAATCATGGCCTCACTA
>MJUU01021516.1:0-19128 GCA_002080025.1 Modiolus philippinarum
TTATTGTCGATATAGTCATTCTGCTTCATTAGATGATTAAAGACTTCACGGTAACTAAACGGTGATACAGATTCTGAATAAGAATCCTGGTACATAACCTGAATAAGGTTGCAGCGGAGAGTTTAGACCTGAACAAGGTTGCAGGGTAATATAAGTGTGCAAAGGTAACGCACCGGTAACAAGTGCACCGGCAGTATATAGTAGAGTGCACTGGCAGTAAATAAGAAGTGTGCACTGACAGTATATAGTAGTGTGCACTGGCAGTATATAGTAGTGTGCACTGGCAGTATATAGTGCACTGGCATAGTGGTGTGCATTGGCATAGTAGAGTGCACAGGCAGTATAAATTGCACTGACAAGGGTTAACAAATATAAAGCATAGCTACGGCACAGGTTAAGCTACCAACAAGTGCAGTGATTAGTGATAGTTAGGGTACACATTTATACCATTTTAACCAAACTTGGATCCAGTGGGCAACAGCCTCACTTAGCGTCAGTCGTCTAATATAACTGTCTATATCAGTTGTTGTTGTTGTAACTATATCCAGAGAAACGACTCTGGCACGATACCCCACGGTACGTGACACTATCATGGCATTATATACCTCGATATCTACCGTGTTAAATTAACAGCTTATGTGATGACACTCTGAATTGTCTTAATTTCCTTCTATCTTCAAAATTTAGAAGGATTAAATATTTTTCTATACATAAATTAGATTTAAACTGGGACTAATATTGTTATATTAGTCCCAGATTTAAACAAAGAATAATTGATATGAAAACTATTATTCCAATGTTCTAAGTAATGAGAAAAAATACTATTATTCAGACTGTTTTGAAACTATATAAACTATGTCCTGCTGATCAATGCTTTTTCAATATATAATCAACAGACTCATACCAAGAAGGCAGTTTTTTTTATTAAACAAATCTTTAGAGCTAGTGTAAGAATCATTTAGCAAAGGAAATCTAGTCTGCAAATTTTCCAATCTATACCAATATCGAAGTATACTTTTAATTATATCAAAGTGGAGAGGAAATGTTCCAAGCTCTGATAAAGCTACCACATTGCTTGTTTTTTTATTAACACAAGAATATTCTTGCAGAATTTAATGTGAAGCTTTTCACAATTTATATTTGAATAAATTCTTTTATACGTACCCCTTTATACGTACAAAAAACCCCAATTTCAATATTATAACAATAACAATGACAACAAATACGAACACAAATTAAAAGCAAGACAGTCAGTATGTAATTTCGACATTCGTACTGTAGTTTGCTTTTTGTTTGATGGGGACGCAGAATTACTTATGTGGACATATAAAATTTCGTTGGATATATTGAAATTGATTTTATACGGAATAAATACTGCTGTGTAATGTATTGTCACACTTAGTGTATTGTTACAACTAAATTTATCCTTATGTTTATTATTTAAAGAATTCCAAATACACCGAATGCCCGGGACCGAATGAAACCTCTCGGTTTTTCGTTTCCCGACTCCATCTTTCTCTCGGGTAAATCAGGTTCATCTTACACTAAAACGTACAACCGTTGATTTTAATTATGTTTACAACTTTCATCACAGTATTTCGAAGTTTTTATGTATTATTTCCGTCTAGAAGAGGAAGATAAACAACCGCTATTCAGTTGCATAATTCATATAAATATAGAAATATGGCAAGCAATTAACGACATTTAAATACATTCAGATAATGGAACACATATTCCGTGTATTACAGCAATTCAATTGTATTTTCCCGTGAATATACCAGAACTCCATGTATAATATTACACAGACACACGTCATATTTGTGTTTATTTATGCAAATTATTGTGTATTTAAATATGTGACATTTTACTCATAATTACGGTAACATAAGTGGACTATAAATTCTCATTATTTTAGACACATGACTTATGATTGTTAATTATTGTTTTTACCAATTTATTCACCGGCTAATTAAAATATAGATCAACACTTGTGTTTCGTCCCGAACAGTAAAAACACTAGAACCAGCCTAAGTTCCAGACCTCTTTTGGACTACTGGTAGCACCATTCCTGCTGCAGGCAACATAGTTACAGGACAACGTTTCTTCCTGTTCCCGGTCAGAAGACAACACAGTCACTCAACTACAGTAACACCGTTCCTGTTCCAGGCGACACAGCTACAACTGGACTTGAGACAAAGTTCATCAACATGAGTGAAAATCCAACAGATATGCCCGAGACTGCAATTTCAACAGTTCCGGACACCAGGGTCCGGACACTTACAAAAAAGGGCAAGAACAGTATTCACAAACATGTGACAAACATTGTCAAGACATAGAATTTTTATGGACCATGCTTGAACCCCTGCTCCAAGAAGCAGACAATCCTCCCGCTAACGTACGGGACCAGTAAAACTTAGTAAAAAAATTACACAAGCAAACACCAGGTACCAGAAACAACTCAGGGCCTATAAGGACTTCCTAAAATCTAGCAGAACCGAAGACAGTAAACATGACTTGGACGCCTGTCCAATAGCGTCAGGCTTCCGGCAACAAAGGGTAGATACCGCCCTGTGTAATCTACAGGAACCAACCCAGGCTCTGACGCCCAAGAAAACATCAAAGGCACTTAGTAGCAGCTCATCGTCCCACAAAAGTAAATACCATTCACAAGGTGTGACGTCTACACGTACAGACGCTTCCAGTCTGTTAAGACGAAAGAAGGCAAAGGCAGAAGCTCTGAAAGCAAGTTAAGCTTTTGCAGAGAAACAGGCATACCTGTCAAAACAGGAAGCCCTGTTAGAAGAGACAACAGCTCATCAAAAGGCTGAAATGGAAGCAACTACAGTTCGTCAAAAGGCTGAAATGGAAGCAACTACAGCTCGTCGAAAGGCTGAAATGGAAGCAACTAAAGCTCGTGAAAAGGCTGAAATGGAAGTTACTACAGCTCGTCGAAAGGCTGAGATGGAAGCAGCAATAGCTCTACAAAAATCAGAGATGGAAACTAAAGCAGCTCAGAAGAGATCCTAGATGACAATAGTAGTCAAACAGGAGTTGATAGTGAAGACCAACGCAGTCAGTTGCCTATAGATGAAGCAGACCCACTACAACAGGTTCAACAATATGTTGAAGAACACTCCTTCAATGTTTCAAATTAGGAGGTACAAAATATCCCCTCAGTAGTATATGGGGCCTCCAGCCGACCGGAAGTTACGTCAACTCCATCAGTAGTATATGGGACCTACAGACCACTTGAAGTTACGTCAACTCCAACTGTAGTATATGGCTTCTCCAGACAGCAGGAAGTTACGTCAACTCCAACAGTAGTATACGGAGCGCCAGAGGTAACATCTACTCCAGCTTATGTTGGACCACCTCGTAAATCTCAGTCTGTTACATTTCAGCTAAACAGAGATGCACCAGCATTTGAACCATCACGTTAGAACTTATCACTTGACACACCAATACCAAGTCCACCTGCAGTAAACCTGAACGATGACAGGACTGTGAACCAGACTTCAGATATAACTAGATTCCTTTTCCATAAGGAAATACTGTTATCTGGTCTTACTAATTTCAACGACCGTGCTGAATCCTACTTTGTATCGAAAATAGCTTCAAGTCAGTTGTCGATGAAGCCAAAGTGTCTGACTCACATCAGTTAAACCTCCTAGTAAAATGGCTGGGAGTTGAGTCTTCAAAACAGGCTGAAAGTATAAGGAGGTCATGTGAGAACCCCACTGAATGTCTCAGATTGCTGTTGGATCGCTTAGATACCAGATATGGATCCCCCGAAATGGTGGAAGCTTCAATAATAAACAGATTGACAAACATCCCAAAACCAACAAACAAGGACAGTGCACGTCTGTATGAGTCGTCCGATTTATTGTCGGAAATAGAACACATCAAACAGAATCCAAAATTCCAGTCACTTCTTGGATATTTCGATTCGTCATCTGGGATAAGGCCAATTGTCACTAAGTTCCCTTATGGACACCAAGAAAAGTGGACAACAAAAGCCGCAAGGTATAAGTCGTCCAAGAATGTACCATATACACCACTCGCCGAATTCTCCAGATTCATTCGGGAAATGAGCAAAATCAAAAATGATCCCGGATTCTGTTATGAACAAGAACAGCAAACAACTCCAAAGTATTCTGGAAGAAAACCACCCGTGGCCAAAACTCGGTTACAATCTCACAAGACTGATGTCGACAGATCATGTCCAAACAAAGCCCAGTAAAGACATTGGGGGCACCCTGCCCCAGTGTACAGAGAAAAGAGCACCAGACAGGTGCGTCATACACAACACAAGACATTCATTAAATTAATTGAGGAGCGGAGAGATATCCTCAAACAAAACAACCTATGTTTTAGGTGTTGCGCCTCTACAACCCACAGGAGCAGAGACTGCAAGGCGAAGATCTCCTGCAGAGAGTGTGGAAGTAAGCAACACACCACTGCCTTGCACATAGTCAGGAAGGCATCTTCAGTCGCCCCGTACAACATCACGACGGGAGACTGTACAACAGAACAGCGGGAGGCAAGTGATGCCAGCAGTACTAACAGAACAGTAAAGTCTTGCACAGATATTTTTGGAAGCAACACATGCAAATCATGTGCAAAGATAATTCCTGTAAGAGTACATCATAGGGACAACTCCGACAAGACTGTTGAAATGTATGCAGTTCTTGATGACCAAAGTAACAGGTCCCTGGCATCACCAGAGTTTTTTGAATTCTTCAACATTGAGGAGAAACCAGAAAATTATACCCTGACCACTTGTTCAGGCCGTATTGCCACCAGTGGCAGGAGAGCCAAAATATTTATAGTCCAATCATTACATGGACATGAAGAATTAGAACTGCCAGTTTTGGTAGAATGTGATTATATTCCAAGTAGCAGAGACGAAATCCCGTCACCAGATTCTGCCGTACACTTTCCACATATGAAAGATATAGCTGGAAGTATCCCGCAAATTAAAGATAGCAGGAAGATAATGCTGCTTATAGGAAGAGACTTACCCGAAGTCCATTATGTCCTAGATCATATATATGGACCACCTGGTTCACCTTTTGCCCAGAAATTAAGACTGGATTGGGTAGCCATCGGAGAAATCTGTCTGGACTATCAACATGCAACTCCAGACTTATCTGTGAAGAAAATATTTGTCCTACCATCTGGCCAACCTACGACACTAAGACCATGCGAAAGTAAAATTTGTGTACGGGAACCAGATCCCACTTGTTTCAATACTGAAACAAAAACAGTAGATATACCAGAATATGATATCTTTGCTAAGACAAAAGATGACAACAAACCAGGAATGTCGTATGAAGATAAAACATTTATGAAAAAAATGGATAACCAGTTTGCGAGAGACTCCACAGGCAGCTGGGTATCTCCGTTACCATTTCGGACATCAAGACAACGACTTCCAAACAACAGACAATGTTGGTATTTACCGTTGTTTGGAGTATACCATCCCAAAAAACCAGAGCACATCAGGGGTGTGTTCGATTCCTCCACAAAGTTCGACGGAGTATCTCTCAACAGTGTTTTGATGTCTTGTCCAGACCTATCAAACAGCTTACTGGGAGTCCTGATACGTTTCAGGAGAGAGATGGTTGCTGTTACTGCTGATGTTTAACACATGTTCCACTGCTTTGTAGTTAGAGAAGATCACAGACACTACCTTAGATTCCTGTGGTGTAAAGACAATGATATTGATAAGGGATTGATAGAGTACCGAATGAGAGTCCATGTCTTCGGTAACAGTCCATCCCACGCAATGGCAACGTTGGGGCTAAGTAAGACAGCACAGGCCGCAGACCCAGAGTACGGTCAAGATGTTACAAATTTTGTGACTAAAGACTTTTATGTTGATGATGGATTAACATCATACCCAACAGCAGAAGAGGCCATCAAAGTCGTCAAATACACTAAAGCAGCATTGAAGAAGTACGGAAATCTCCGTTTGCACAAGTTTGCATCCAACAGTGCTGAAGTTATGTCTGCACTTCCAACAAGTGATTTAGCTACAAACTTGAAAGATTTAGACCTTGAAGCCAACAATAAAAAATAAAAGTGACAATAAAAGTCCGAATCGATCAAAGGAAGAGACCACTGCTTTGTAGTTCCACTCCAGCGTATCCTTGGACTAATATGGGACGTCAACACAGACATGTTATTTTTCCAGATATCGCTGGACACAAAACCTTTAACAAGACGAGGTGTATTATCAACGATAAACAGCATATATATTCCACTTGGATTCTTAACCCCAGTGATCGTCCAAGGGAAAACTGACTTCAACAACAAGTGATTGAGACGAACCAGTCCCGGATGACATCGCTTCAGAATGGGAAACTTCTCGAGATCAACGACAAGAACTAGAAACATAACATGATAGTGAGATTAGTCCTCATGTTTCTCCAGAGATTTCTGTTGCCAAAACACCAAATAATCCCAACATAGGGACTGAGATATTCCAGGACTTCTCAGCCTGGAGTGCCCTTATACGTGGAATGTCATTCCTGAAACATTCGTCTCGTCTACGTCTGAATGGGAGTTCAAAGCTTGAACCTGACAACACTTCACTTCAAGAAGCAGAAGACTCCGTTGTATCATCATTTTTCGTTTCCCGACTCCATCTTTCTCTCGGGTAAATCAAGCCATTGACACGACAATATTGATGTCCAGATTTAGTTAGGAACTAAGAACCTAGTTCAATAACAGTGTAAGTTTTACATTATATTTTCATTATGTTTGGATGAAGATTGACCCATATAACGTAACTACACAACAGTTTATTGTAAATATCAGCTGTACACGTTGATTGCATAATTTGCTATAAATATCGATTTTAACGGAATGTTCATCTTACACTGAAACGTACAACCAATGATTTTAATTATATTTACAACTTTCATCACAATATTTCGAAGTTTTTATGTATTATTTCCGTCTAGAAGAGGAAGATAAACAACCGTTATTCAGTTGCATAATTCATATAAATATAGAATGTATGGCAAGCAATTAACGATATTTAAATACATCCTGATATAATTATTGAACACATATTCCGTGTATTACAGCAATTCAACTGTATTTTCCGGTGAATATACCGGAACTCCATGTATAATATTACACAGACACACGTCACATTTGTGTTTATTTATGCAAATTATTGTGTATTTAAATATGTGACATTTTACTCATAATTACGGTAGCATAAGTGGACTATAAATTCTCATTATTTTGGACACATGACTTAGGATTGTTAATTATTGTATTTTTCAGGTTTTTACCAATTTGTTCACCGGATAATTTAAATATAGATCAACACTTGTGTTTCTTCCTGTTCCCGAACAGTCACTTGGTTTATGTTTTGAATTGGGCTCACGAACTAGGTTATACTCGCTGAGTCCGACTCAGTACATGTAAACTATATAGTTTGTGTTATTGTGTATTTTGTGTCTTGTAATTATTGTCCGGAATTATGCCGTTCAAGGTGATATATAGGGAAAATAAAGTACATTATAAATCCAAGAGATATTCTCCAAATTCAATGTGTTGTCTTCTGAATGTGGAGGCCGTGTTTTTCAAAAGACAATAGGGATTCCTATGGGAACAAATTGTGTGCCACATTTAGCTGACCTTTTCCTTTTTTCGTATGAAGCAAAGTTTTTACAAGGGCTGATACAACAGAAACAAAAACAACTAGCCCAGACTTAATTTCAGCTTCAGATATATAAACGATGTACTTTGTCTTAGGGTTTAAATATTATTTTATTTTTATCACAGAAATTTGGTAAAATACAATGATATTATATCCAATTCCGTATGCAGTACGTTTTTCTGACACCGAAGATGTTAACTTACATCAAGACCTAAAAAGCAAGACTTGGAAACATGAAATATCTAGTCGGGCCTTGAAAATTCAAACACTATTTAGATTGCGTGATTTGATGTTACCATTCCAAGGAAAATTACTAGAAATGAAAATGGGAATTGAACTGGTTTTCTCTATCAATCTTTTTTTTCTTTATTTTTTTATTGTTTGACCAAAGGAGTTCATTTACCAAAATAAAAAATAAAATAAAATAAAATAAAATAAAAAAATAAAATAATAAAAAAATAATAATTTCAGAATTATTCGCAGTGTAATCTGTGGTGCTTCCATTTTAACATTGTTCTCCATGGATGCTAATTTTACAGACCAGCAGTAAAATGTTTAACCTACAATTTTCGCCCGAAAAATTCTCAATCTGAGCCTTAATATCTGTAATGCATTATGGCTCAACACTTGCAATCTGCAATCAAATACTTGCAATATGTGCCCAACACTTGCTATTCTCGCCTCAATACTTGTAATCTGTGATCCGATACTTGCAAACTGCGCCTTTCTGTTCGTAATCTGCACCCGGGCGCATACTACAAAAATATAAAACGGAAGTGCAGATCGGATAAAACTGTTGCAATTAGTGACGTGCGCCGTTCTCACAGATTTTCACGTCGTACCTACCTCATATAATTTACCTTATGTTATAGACTTTGCCATATTTACTAGTATTTTTAAAGCTATGAAAATTTATCTTTGCTTCCGTTTAATTTGCTCTCTGTGTGACCCTCCAGGTAATAATTCGCCTTAGCAAGATGGTAACTCGCCGCGGCGAGATAATCTTTTTTCTGTAACTCGCGGCGGCGAGATAGTAATTCGCCGTGCCGAGGTAATCTTTTTTGTAACCCTCCTCGGCAAGATAAACTTTTTTTTTGCAACTCGCCATGTCGAAATAGTAACTCGCCGCGGCGAGATAATCTTTTTCTTGTAACTCGCAGCGGAGAGATAACAACTCACCGTGGGGAGATAATCTTTTTTGTAACTCGCCACGGCGAGATAACCTTTTTTGGTAACTCGCCACGGCGAGATAGCCTTTTTTGGTAACTCGCCGTGGCGAGATAATAACTCGCCGCGGCGAGATGGTAACTCGCTACGGCGAGATATTTTTTATGCATGTCCCTAATACGCTTTTGTACCTTTGGCATCACAGACTATTGCCGTGAGCTAGCCGGCAGTTTAGCGACGAGCACTCCTTGACTCATCTTTCTGAATTACGTTTTGTCTTATTCTTTCCTTCTCAGGATTGTGGTCTTGGAGTTAGCAGACTACCTGTATTTGGTTTTATTTATATGTTAATTATACTATTGGGAAACGGGATAGAGAAAGGGGAGGTTTGGGTAACCATAAACCGGTTTAACCCTAGCGCTAGCTCTTGCTGGTGCCGGTACCAAGTCCGACTATCCCGAGTTCCTATCGTTGTCTACGTTTGTCTTTTGTCTTTTTGTTATTTTTCTTGTGCAGTTCCTAGTAGATTGTGGCATGTGATTGTAATTTTCGACCATTGTAAGTGTTTACTGTTATCTTTACTATATTAATTTACATTCAGTTGAACATACCAATATACAAATTTCAACACACTTATTAATAATATTTAATATGTCAATTCTTAAATAAAATACCAAAGTAACTACAATAAAGTTTTTCAAAATGTCCATTTGGAGTACGATTAAAAGTACCTTGGAAAATTCCCCAAAAATACACAGTGAGATCAAGCATTGTTATGTTTTTTCTTAATTCAAAGTCACCAAAATGCCTTGGATAATAAGGAAGCACCCATACATTGTAGTAAGCTCAAGATGGATCATCGCACTGGCTTCAGCGAAGATAATTTGCCATATGCCGAAAAACGCTACAATCATTTATTTTATGAGCATGGATGCAGGGTCATCAACAAACATAAAAAATAAGTACTAACATCGTTATTCGTTTCCCAATTAAGGGATTAGAAGACAAAGTTTGAACATATGCAAGGCACATATCGAGTTGATCCTTAGAAAACTTTGCAAATAAAATTCGCAGATATTGGCATTATTATATGCAGATGACTAAAAACTATTTTGATTTTAAATGCAAAGAAAGACAAAAAGGTTCGTTTTAATACTGTATTTTGTATGGGAAATTTTCACATTTATAAATACACCTTTATTAAACAGATATAAAGAGCATACACATCAAACACTATGAATCTTATACGAACTCCACTCTGGACGAGAGACAAACTCTTTCCTACATGAAGCTATCATGATTATAATTTTCAGAATGGGCAGATTGGGCTCAATGGGGAACGTGTAAAACTTCATGTGGTGAAGGACACAAAAGAAGGGAAAGAAAATGCAGGAATATCTATAAACATGTGGTGGCTGATAACATGTGCAACGGCTTATCGAGTATGAATTCATATTGCCATAGTTCACCATGTCACGGTAAGGTATTCAATCTTCATTTACTAAATGTCAATGTTACCTTTTTACTGTATAAATATATATGAAAAGAATGGAACCTAGTATTAATTGTGTTCGGATGCAAACACAAAAAGTCTCCCAAATGAATCCCATATCAGAAATAAAATCCTAAAGATGATGTTGGCACATTCCATAAAAGTTTTTTTGTTAAATTTCATCCAATTCTGAATATTTCTGATTTTTCCCGCTTTTTTACCGTTTCCATAACAACGGTCTCAGTTTTGAGTCTTGGACATCAGAAACCGATTCAACACATGTTAGGCAACCTTTCTGAGACATAAGTTGTCGAAATGCGCATATGCAGAAAGTAAATTCACAGTGACTTCGGTATTTAGTTATTTGTTACCACTGGGTCGATGCCACTGCTGGTGGACTGTTAGTCCCCGAGGGTATTCACCAGCCCAGTAGTCAGTACTTCGGTGCTGACCCGAAAGCCGATTATTTTTGAAACCTTCCAATATCTAAAATTTTGTAAATTTTATTGAAAACTAAGGAGTATCTCCCTCATGCAAAGCTCTGTCCTTAGCTAATTTTGGCTTTAAATTTAGATCACTTTGGTTATTTGTTCTCTATCAGTTTTATACATCTTTGAGTTTATGGTCTTCCAAACGTTTAGATTTTATCTGCACTGATGAGACATAAGTTGTCGAAATGCGCATATGCAGAAAGTAAATTCACAGTGACTTCGGTATTTAGTTATTCTGTAAAATTTCATTCAATTCTGAGTACTTTGACTTTCCCCGCCGTTTTTAACCGTTTTCATGACAACGGCGACCATTTTGAAAATTCCAAACTCAGAAAGACTATTAAAGTATAGATATCTATCATCCCATGAAGTTTCAGAAGGTTTGGATCACTGGTGTCCGAGAAACGGGTTGGACAAACTTTTGGAGGAAAACGGAAGAATAATAATAACAAGTGATGATTGTGTTTGCAAACACACAAGTCACCCAAACAACCCCCAAATCAGAATTCATGCATTCCTATAAATTGTCATCATATAATATGCATTTTCAATTTCCAGCCTTTCATAGCAACAGCGGCCATGTTGAAATTTTGAGACTACAAACCATGTCAAAGCATGTTAGGAAACACTCCTGTAAATTTTCATTCGATTTGGAGCACTTTAAATTTTCTAGCTTTTTCCCGCATCCATGGCAACGGCAGCCATTTTGGACATTTTTAAGACTAAAATTCATTTCGATGCTTACCAGGCAACATTTCTGTAAAATTTCATCCATTTTGGAGCACTTTGAATTTTCCCACCTTTTCCCGTTTCCATGGAAACGGCGGCCATTTTGAAATTTTTAAGACTCAAATCATTTCCATACATGCCGGGTAACATTCCTGTAAAATTTCATCCAATTTGGAGCACTTTTATTTTTACGCCTTTTTTCCATTTCCTTTGCAACGGCGGTAAATTGGAAAATTCCAAGACCTGATTGCACAACTACGCATGGATATCTTACATGGTGTCAAGTTTCATTTTGTGTGGTTCATCCATCTCTGAGAAAACATGCAGACAATAGTGATGCGCAGAAGACGAATAAAAACTAGATTTGCAATTACGAGCAATAGCCTATGTCACCCCAGACACCCAATTCGATGATTCCATCTTATTCCTAGCCTCAAAATATACCTAGAAATAAATTTTTGTACAAATCGGACAAAGTCGAACTTTTCACGTATTTTGGCGGCCATCTTTGAAAATTTTGGTCGCACAGATTCCTTCCTCTCATTTTACAACACATTTATGCAAAATATGAACAAATTGTGCAAAGCAGCTCATGAGATATTAAATCCCCAATTTTTGAACGTAAAATGACGGCCATTTTGAAAACTTTAAATACACAACATATAACTTCAGTTGGTGGTCTAACTGTGTGTAAAGTTTAAAATCAATTGTTCCAGCCACTTCAAAATAATCGCTCGGACAAAAAAAAAATGGAAGAAAAAAATAATAAGAAGAATAATAAACAGAAGAAACGTAGAATTACAACATGTCACCCCGACTACGTCTGGGGTGATAAAACTAGATTTCCAATTGCAAACAATAACTGATATCACCCCACACAATCAATTCGATGGCTCCATCTCATTCGCAGCCTCAGAATCTACCTAGAAATCAATTTCCATTCATATCCAACAAAGTTGAAATTTTGACGTACAATGTATTTTGACCGCCATTTTGAAAATTTTAATCACATTGTGAATAACTTCAGATGGTGGTCCAACTGCGTGCAAAGTTTGAAATCAATTGGTCCAGAAATTTAAAAATAATCGCTCAGACAACAATTATGGAAGAAAGAAGAATAATAACTAGATTTGCAATTGCAAGCAATAGCCGATGTCACCCCAGACAACTTATTCGATGATTCCATGTTGTTCGCAGCGTTAAAATCTACCTAGAAATTAATTTTTCGTCGAATTCCGACAAAGTTGAAATTTTGACGTATTTCGGCGGCCATTTTAAAAATTTTAAACGCACAGCATACAACTTCAGATCGTGATCCAACTTTGTACCAAGTTTGAAATCGTTAGGTCTAGCCATTTCAAAATAATCGTTCGGACAAGAATTATTGGAAGAATAAGAAAAATAAGAATAATAACTAGAATTGCAATTGCAAGCAATAGCGGATGTCACCCCAGACAACAGATTCGATGAATTCATCTTATTCGCAGCCTCAAAATCTACCTAGAAATCAATTTTCGTTGAAATCCGACAATGTTGAAATTTTGACGTATTTTGGCGGCCATCTTGGAAACGGCAGCCATTTTGAAATTTTTTTTGTAAAAAAATATTCTCCTCATTATGACCTAACTTCATGCCAAGTTTCATTTGATTACATCAAGCCACTCAAAAATAATCCTTCGGACAAAATTATGTGGAAGAATAATGATAAGAATAATAATTAGAAGAAACGTAGAATAAGAACATGTCAACTACGTCTGGGGTGACATAATAATAATCAGAAGAAACGTAGAATAACAACATGTCACCCCGACAAAGTCTGGGGTGACATAATAATCAGAAGAAATGTAGAATAACCCCGACTACGTCTATGGTGACATAGCAAGTGATAAAGTGTGTGGATGCAAACACAGGAGTTTCCCAAACCAGAATTCATTCTTTATTGTACTTTAAAAGAACAATGATTTCTCAATATAATTATTGTGGTCTTACACGCATTGTGTTTCTGTCAGCAGGATCAGTGACTTTGATTCACATGAATATACTTCATCAGCAGTGGGATTGCATCAGAAAAATCATTTCTATTTTCAATATCATGAAGTAGAAAATTTCTGCTATGGTGTGTAATTGTTTCAAAATTTTAATTTTCACTGATATACATAAAAGTTCAAAAATTTTGGTTACGACATCTTTGAAAATACTAGTTCGTTAATTCTTTTAAGAACAATTGATACGTCATTCCCGGAAGTGGCATCATTATATTTTTATTCTTAATTCATGGATAAAACCAAGATTATAAGCTTCATATGTAAATTAATTGATACTTTAACGCCAAATTAAGTTTTTTTGGCTGTGATCTTGACCTTTGACCTTATCCTCACATTTAAGGTCACGTCTTCCATTTTTCTATTGAATGTTTCTTTGTATCTTCAAAGGTATTTTAGCTATAAGTCAAAGCCCGAAATCAAACATGAAAAATCGTTTTTTGGCACAAAAAGCCCAAAACGGTTGGTCCAATTATTTTGGACCAAATGCACATCTTTACAAGACATAGATTTTTGCCTTTACATTTTACCAGCTATCTTTTACGGTTTATGAGTTAATCTAATGACCTAAGTTTCATGCAAATACAAGCACTTTAATTTTCCCGCCTTTTTTGCCGTTTCCATGGCAACGGGTGCCATTTTGAAGTCTTGGACACCAGACACCAATTCCTATGTCCTAAGCAACCTCCTGTAAAGTTTCATCTAAATCCGAGCATTTTTATTTTCCCGCCCTTTTTGCCATTTCAATGGCAACCGGTGCCACTTTGAAAATTCTTTGGCCGGATTGCAATGAAGTTTGGTCAAAATCCGAGCAGTAGTCTCTGAGAAAACGCGTACACAAAGTTTGAGGCGGAAAGACAAGAAAAATAACATGAATAACAAGTTATAACTGTGTTCGCAAACGTAACACAAAAGTCTCCCAAACGAACTCTAATATCGGATTCCTGAGCATTATAAAACCCTCTTTCAAAAAAAAATGAGCAGGGTTTCCCCTTATAATCTAACTAATACATATAGCTGTAAAAGAAATACAATTATCAACATACTTTTTTCTCAAAATTTCAATTTTTTTTATGGTTTCCATGTAGTCCGTGGGCTGGAAACACTTTCCGTGCACCCCCAGCCCCCACTTCCGAACCAGACCAATTTTTGTTAGTCTTTCTATGTCCCCTCTTCAAAATAAAACATGTTAACATTAACATAACCTACACTCATAGACAGTATAGGGCCACTTTTATAGTACACCATGAAAAATTCTTGTATTTTCGTTTAAACCTAAGTTTCATCTTTTAAGCTCCATAATTTTTTGACGATAAGTGATATGTACTGAAATTTGGTAACAAATTAAAGCTGATTGAATATCCTTTTCCATGAACACAAGTTTGGACACTTTACGCCCTTATTATGATCTGGGGATACAAAAAATGTATCCCTCCTCCTACAAAAAAATTGCGAAAATGACAATTTTAGGCTGACATTTCCTTTCAGATAAACAACCTTCATCATTTGATCTAGTTTTTATGCCTAACTTATCAGGTGTGATACAATGTTGGAAAATAAAACCAATTGAAATCCATAAAATTTTGATTTTCGGTAAAGAATTTTTTTAAAATGGAAATTTTTGGAATTAGATTTTTTCACAATTTCGACTTTCTGACTTTAGAATCGTAAAATCTGAATATATATTTAATAATGGCCGATTTGATAATGATTTATGATATATTAGCAACAAATTGTGCGCACACATTTTAGTTTCAGTCATAATGTAGGTTCAGAAATGTCAAAATTAGCACTTCCCCCCAGAAAATATAGGGACAATTTGAAATATTCAGGCTCTGGATGATAAAAAATTTTGTTTAATGGGAATTCTAGTGCTTGTGTCGCTAAATCTGACATGCAGAAGATCATTAAAGAGGTCTCTTTTCGACGCTCTTGCGTATGAAATGGGAATTTTCCGTTTTTCAGAATTTCTGCTGTTTTGACTTTGAGATGCAAATACTTCAGGAATTCCATATGTGACTTAAAAATGTTGATTAAATATCGTTTCAATATATCTTAGCAATTACAAAGTATGCTTTTAAACATTTTAGACTAACTACAGTCTAATAAATTACAAACATATTACCCCTTACCACACATATTCAACACAATTTATTTCATTTTATTCAGCTTGAAAAGCTTAAATATTTGAGTAGGTCCAATGACATATCATTTTCAAACACCAAAAATACACACAGACCGACATATATCACAAATAAGATCGTGCGAGTGGTTCACATACAGTTATTGAACAAGTATAATTGGGATTTCGTAAAATTCTGAAATGCTCGACATTCCAATTTTTCACAAAAATCGTCAAAAATATTCAATTTTACCCATATTTTTGGTGTTAAAATTACATATTACGATATATCAAATGCATCTTTTGCAAAGAAAGTAAGATATTAGTATGATATGTTCATATATATGTAAAGACAGACATATTTTAGGGATTTTTAAGTATAATTTTGTTTGGATAGGGGTTAGATTTGTGGTATTTAGAGTCACATTGAACACTCTTTGTTTTTCTAATCAGTGTTTTAAGATAACGTATGTATTGGTTAAAACAATAAATTGACATATCTGCAGATAAATCCTCCAGATTTGCCATGTATAGGAAAAAGAAGGGAAACGGGGAATGTGTCAAAGAGACAACGACCCAAAGGGGAGTAATAACAACTCGAAGCCACCATAAGATTTTCAATGAACGGTGGGGAAACCCCACACCCAACGGCAGGTCGGAGTTGGCCCCTAAATAAAGAGTAATCAAGTTCAGCGAAATCAACATCATTCTAGACTCCCATAGACATAAAGTGAACTAACTAGAAAACAGACAATGCATACAATTGTTAAAAAGTAACATGTAATATTTGTCTCCATTCATGAGTACTTTACAATAGTCTGTTCTTTACTTCAGTATTACGTGGTTAAAAAGTAACATGTAACATTTGTCACCATTCATGCTTACTTTACAATAGTCTGTTCTCCACTTCAGTATCACATTGTTAAAAAGTAACATGTATTATTTCTCTCCATTCAATTGTACTTTACAATAGTCTGTCCTTTACTTCGATATTCCTGGTTATAAAGTAACATGTAACATTTGTCTCCATTTATATGTACTTTACAATAGGAAAAAGAAGGGAAACGGGTAATTTGTCAAAGAGACAACGACCCAAAGGGGAGTAATAATATTTCAAAGCCAACATAAGATCTTCACTGAACGGTGAGGAAACCCCACACCCAACGGCAGGTCGGAGTTGGCCCCTAAATAAAGAGTAATCAAGTTCAGCGAAACAAACATCATCCTAGACTCCCATAGATATAAAGTGAACTAACTAGAAACAGACAAGACACACAATTGTTATATAGTAACATGTAATATTTGTCTCCATTCATGTGTACTTTACAATAGTCTGTTCTTTACTTCAGTATTAAATTGTTAAAAAGTAACATGTAACATTTGTCTCCATTCATCTGTACTTTACAATAGTCTGTTCTTTCCTTCAGTATTACATTGTTAAAAAGTAACATGTAACATTTGTCTCCATTCATCTGTACTTTAAAATAGTCTGTTCTTTCCTTCAGTATTACATTGTTAAAAAGTAACATGTAACATTTGTCTCCATTCATGTGTACGTTACAATAGTTTGTTTTTTTACTTCAGCATCACATTGTTATAAAGTAACATGTGACATTTGTCTCCATTCATATGTTCTTTACAATAGGAAAAAGAAGGGAAACAGGGAATGTGTCAAAGAGACAACGACCCAAAGGGGAGTAATAACAACTCGAAGCCACCATAAGATCTTCAATGAACATGAACGGTGGGGAAACCCCACACCCAACGGCAGGTCGGAGTTGGCCCCTAAATAAAGAGTAATCAAGTTCAGCGAAATAAACATCATCCTAGACTTCCATAGACATAGAGTGAACTAACTAGAAAACAGACAAGACACACAATTGTTAAAAAATAACATGTAATATTTGTCTCAATTCATGAGTACTTTACAATAGTCTGTTCTTTACTCCAGTATTACATTGTTAAAAAGTAACATGCAACATTCGTCTACATTCAGGTTTACTTTACAATAGTCTGTTCTTTACTTCAGTATTACATTGTTATAAAGTAACATTTAACATTGGTCTCCATTCATGTTTACTTTACAGTAGTCTGTTCTTTACTTCCGTATTACATAGTTATAAAGTAACATGTAATATTTGTCTCAATTCATGTGTACTTTACAATAGTCTGTTCTTTACTTCAGTATTACATTGTTATAAAGTAACATGTAATATTTGTCTCAATTCATGTGTACTTTACAAAAGTCTGTTCTTTACTTCAGTATTACGTTGTTATAAAGTAACATGTAACATTTGTCTCAATTTTTGTGTACTTTACAATAGTCTGTTCTTTACTTCAGTATAATATTGTTTTAAAGTAACATGTAACATTTGTCTCAATTCATGCTTACTTTACAATAGTCTGTTCTTTACTTCAGTATTTCATTGTTATAAATAACATGTAATATTTGTCTCAATTCATTTGTACTTTACAATAGTCTGTTCTTTACATAAGTATTACATTGTTATAAAGTAACATGTAATGTTTGTCTCAATTCATGTGTACTTTACAATAGTCTGTTCTTTACTTTAGTATTACATTGTTATAAAGAAACGTGTAACAGTTGTCTCCATTCATATGTACTTTACAATAGTATTTTCTTTACTTCAGTATTACATTGTTATAAAGTAACATGTAACATTTGTCTTCATTCATGTTTACTTAACAATAGTCTGATCTTTACTTCAGTATTACATTGTTAAAAAGTAACATGTAATATTTGTCTCCATTCATGCGTACTTTACAATAGTCTGTTCTTTACTTCAGTATTACATTGTTAAAAAGTAACATGTAATATTTCTCTCCATTCATGTGTACTTTACAATAGTCTGTTCTTTACTTCAGTATTACATTGTTAAAAAGTAACAAATGTAACATTTGTCTCCATTCATGTGTACTTTAAAATAGTGTGTTCTTTACTTCAGTATAACATTGTTGAAAAGTAACATGTAACAGTTGTCTCCATTCATGTGTACTTTACCATAGTCTGTCCTTTACTTCGATATTCCTTGTTTTAAAGTAACATGTAACATTTGTCTCCGTTTATATGTACTTTACAATAGGAAAAAGAAGGGAAACGGGGAATGTGTCAATGAGACAACGACCCAAAGGAGAGTAATAATAACTCAAAGCCACCATAAGATCTTCACTGAACGGTGAGGAAACCCCACACCCAACGGGATGTCGGACTTGGCCCCTAAAAAAAGTGTAATCAAGTTTAGCGAAATAAACATCATCCTAGACTCCCATAGACATAAAGTGAACTAACTAGAAACAGACAAGACACACAATTGTTATATAGTAACATGTAATATTTGTCTCCATTCATGTGTACTTTACAATAGTCTGTTCTTTACTTCAGTATT